>JAJIBD010008139.1:0-13278 GCA_021461705.1 Cryptotis parvus
CGTAAAAACAGCTTGTAGATGATGGACAACAGGCAGATGGGGCAATAGGTGCCTATGTCGTGAATGTCTCCCTTCTTGAATAGTAGAACTGTCCTGCTGGTTTTCCATTGGGAGGGTTCCTTGCATTCGACAGGTAGTGTGTGAAGAGCCGAGCTAGTGTATTGATGAGTACTGACGGCAGATTCTTCAGGTGTTCGGGTCTGACTTTGTCTGGGCCTGGTGCTGTTCCTTTCTTTACCAATGAGATGGCATGTCGGATTTCAGAAGGGAGAACATGGGAATGACATATCCATCCTGTGGAATTTGGCATGTGGGCAGGTGGATGTGGCTATCAAAGAGATTTGAGTAGAAGTCACGGACCAATCTTCTCCATTGCCTTTCTGAAAGATGTGATAGATCCATCAGGGTCGGGAGGGCAGTCATCTTGGTCTTATAGTTGGCGAAGGACAGGCGGGCAGTGTGAATGCTTTTTCCTGGCTTCTGCATCTTCCAGTATTTCTGCTCTTCTGTCTTTGAGGTCTCTTTTATCGCTTCTCTGCACCGTTTAGCAAGCTTGGACTTTAGCATTTGGTCTCTAAGGCTTGCTCTTCGCCACGTGGCGAATGAGCTTGAGAGTTCTGAAGACAGGCGTCCCTTGTGTTCTTTCTTCTCTCGGCATTCTTCAGCACAATCATGGAGGTGCTGAACCAGTTGGTTGTATTCTCTTCATCGATGTTGTCAATGGTGGTATCTTCAATGTCGTCAATGGTGGTGGTATCCTTCATCAATGTCCGTCAATGGTGGTATTGTCAATGGTGGTATCCTGAACAGGATTGGCAGAACACTAGATGAAGGACAACCATGGGAGCAAGCTGGCTTCCAGAAAAGATTCAGCACACCGACCATATCCACACAATAACCAAGCTCATTGAGAATGTGGAAAGATAGGTCACAGCTGAATCTAAAGAAAACTATGTTTATGAAAAAAATAAACTAGTTCCAGAGGCCCCATTCACTCTCAATGGAACAAACATCTCTGAATGCAGCAGTTATGTGTATCTAGGTCGAGAAGTCAACATGATGAACGACCTAAAACCTGAGCTGCGCAGGAGGAAGAGGGAGGCATGGAATGCCTTCAAAGGCATCGAAGAAATAGCTAAAAGGACAAAGAACCTCCGGCTCCGGGCACATCTCTTTGACTCCACCATTCTCCTGCATTAACATATGCCTCAGAGACCTGGGCCCTACGAAAGCAGGATGAGAATGCTATCCGGGTCTCCCAGAGAGGGAATCGAAAGAGCTATGCTTGGAATATCACGCCTCACTCAAGTGAGAGAAGGAATCCGGAGTTCTGACCTCCGTCGCTATTCCAGAATCAGGGATGCTGTCTCGTTTGCCAAGGCATCAGAAAATCAGATGGGCTGGACATGTAATGCGATTTGGAGACAACCGCTGGACTAGAGCCGTTACCGACTGGATCCCACGGGATGTCAAAAGATCACGTGGCCCCCACCTACAAGATGGTCAGACTTCCTTGTCAAGACCCTGAAGGAACAGTTTGAGGCTCTTCATATTTCTGAATCAACCAGATGCCATTGGGCTACATTGGCACGTGATAGGGTCCAATGGAAATGTTACTGGCGCCTGCTCGAGCAAATCGATGAATAACGGGATTCAAGTGATCAAGAGTGAAGAACACAGATGACCTCTAGTGGTCAGCATACTAATCCTATAACCACCCACAAAAACTATAACTAGGTTAGAATCTATCGTAAGATTAGTACCTGTGCTTTCTCTCTGGCCCAGTATTCACCCTCATGGATTTCTTTAGTTTGTCTTCTTCAGGGACAAGTTGATGACAATGATGATCAATAGCTCTGCTCAGGTTAACTTACCTCCATCTTCCTGTCAAGGAATTTCTCAAGGGAAGAAAATTGTTCTGTACTTTAGGATACCAAAGGCATGCTGCATCCATCTCAACCAGTTGACATTGACAATGAACTTCTGGGACCATAACAGTGATCCAGACACCTGAGGGACACGAAGAGATGGAGAGCCATGTCGTTTTGTTTATTCCTCAGGCCTTCTTGAACCAAGTGGAAGGTGCCAGATTAGCATCCCTAGGTTCAGAACAAAGTGAAGGATGGGTCACCCAAAGAGGAAAGCTGCAGGCATTCTTTCCCAACCAGGGTTTCTGCCCAATGCACAGAGTTTCTGGCAAAGAGTTATTAATAGTTATGGGTGTGACTGGATGGAGCTTTTCATGGAGCCTTGATCCTGGACATAAACCTCACCAAAAATGAGAAACAGTGGAACATGGTGTTTTCTTTTATAGACTTACCACTTGTACGCCTACAGATGCAGCCAAGGTATCTCTAGTGATTTCTTTCTCCTTGAGAGCATATGTATAACCCTATTCCCTGAATTTTCACCTTCCCTGTTGTGATTTAGCAAGTCTGTTGTGACAGTCCCTGAACTCAGTGCAGTGCTGGGATTGTTCTTGCTTGGTGGCTGACATTGCAGCATGGCTGGCCAATTGGGAAAGACAAATGGGATAGGCTCTTCCTGCCCCTGAACTGGGCAGCTTGATGCTGAGCAGGCTGGTGGTAGACACACAACTGTATACTCATGATGGTGGTGGACAGCAAGAATCACCTGGAGCACTGTAGAATATTGACTGACACAGAACCTGGTCCACAGCAATTGCATCTCTAGGTGGAGACCGCACCTTTAGAAAATTAGGCACAAATCTAAAAGAACAAGAACCACCAGGGCTGGGTGTGGATGCAGGCCAAAAGGGACTCTAATTTGAATGTTGGTGGGTGAGCCAACTGTTCCAGTCTTTTGGAGACAATATGGGCATTCCTACTAAATGCTAGAAAAAGTGCTTTTATACAACCCAGCAATACTATTTCTGGGAATCCATCTCAGCACTCTAAAAGTACATAGCAGAAATGCCATCTGCACTTCTCTGTTTATTGCAGCACTATTCACAATAGCCAGAATCTGGAAACAACCTGAGTGCCTGAGAACAGGTAAAGAAACTATGGCACATCAACTCAATGAAATACTATGTAGCTTTTAGGAAAAAGAAGTAATGAAATTCACTTATAAGTGGATGGACATGGAGAGTACCATGTTGAGGAAAAGAGCCAAAAGAAGAGGGACAGACATACAATAATTGCACTCACTTGTGGGATGGAGGTAAACAATACTAAAACCAATACCCAAGGACAATAGAAATAAGGTTCAGGAAATTTGGTCCATGATTGGAAAACTGCTTCAAATGACTTGTGAAAAAAGACATGGAATAGTGAGTGAATTAAACACAATGACAAAGAGAGTTGTAAATGATCGCCCCTGAATAAGTATTGTGTGTTGAAAGTAGGTAAAGAAACAAATGGAATAACCTCTCAGTATCTATATTGAAGACCATAATTCCTAGTTGGAGAGAAAGAGAGGGAGAAAGAAGGAAAGTGTCTGCTGTTCCCATAAAGGCAGACTGGGGAGTGAGGATGGGGTGGCAGAAGGGAAAAGGGGTCATAGAGAAATTTGGCGGTATTCATGACTCCCTAGGTCCCTATCATATCCCAAGTGTCCTACTGAGTAGGGGGACATCTTGGTCATAGCTTCCAGGACCTGGAAAGGAAGTTATAAATGCTGTGTTGAGGCCGCCCTGAGATCAGGTGGGGGGGAACCAGGCAACCCAGGTGCCATACTTGGTCATCCCCAGGAGACAGTCACGGGAGCAGAGCCAAGAGTAAGTCCTGATTAAGCTGGGTCAGACCCCAAACAAAACTTAGTAATAATGTTTCCATTTTTTTTTTTTCCTTTTCTCCCTTCTTTGCTCTTTTATCCCCCAAATTTCTATTAAATCTATTTTCCAATTTAAAAATTTTTTTTATTTTTTATGGTTTTCTCCCCCCCCCCTTTTTTAGTCATCTCAAAATCCACTTAATGACCTTTTTTTCCCCCCGATGGGCTGTTTTTTCTTTTCTTTTTGGTTGGTTTTTAAAAAAAATTAGATATTTTAGATTGCAGTTTAATCATTTTAAATTGGTATCCCCATCCCCACATTTTAGGCATAGATATTGCCCAGCTGAAAGACTGTGACTGTCTTATACAGCCTTTCCTAATGAACTAGTTTAATTATCCAGAGACAATGATTGGGGACCCAGCCACAAAGGTGTGGCCAGGAAGTCAGTAGATCTCAGACCATATTCCACAGAGGCGACATTTCAAAGCAGCAGGAATCCAAGCACAGACAGTCTGGGGTTATTTTTCTAATTGCCACTTGATAAACAGAACATACCACTTAAAAGCACAGCATGTTAACAGGGAAGATATTTCTACAATGAATATAGCACTTGCAATTTCCTATTTAGAATGTTTCATCAATTTAACCAAAGCAAGAATTCAAGAAAAAAATGGCAGCTGAATATTTTTCTTGATATTTAAAACCATAAATTTAACTTATAGTGCTGTAATTTTATAAATACATAATTTCTTTTATAATATAAAAAGGTAAGCTGCGATTACTTTATACATACATTTTTATGATTTAACAGTAATTATTTTAATAAATTAAAATACCATCTTGTGTATTCAAGTGTATTTTATTATTATTACTATGGTGTTCGGAGAATACCTGGTGGTGCTCAGGCACATAACACATCTCCAAGAAAGAAAAATTCCTGAGGAAAAGTACATGAGAGACTGGAGGCAAGCATCGACCTTGGTAATTATATTGCTGCTGATTCAGTGTTATAGGGCATTGCTCCTGGTGGAGCTTGTGGGCCCTGTGCTATTAGAGAACAAAGCCTGACCTTCTGCAAGGAAAGAATGTGCTTAGTTGCTCCAGGCACCAGTAATATAATTTCAATTATAATAGACATTTAAGGAAAGCAAAATGGATCTTTCTTCCTAAAAGATCCATTTTCCAGATAACTCTTTTGAATTTGAAATAATCAGACTAACTATAGTCTTTTTTAATGGTAAGGAAGGTTTACAATGGACAATAAACTGAAATCAACTTGCCTTTCCTAAAGAGTTTTCTGTTGCTTGGTTTATTGCTACTGTTCAAAATATTCAAAATAACATTGAACATTGAATGTATTGACCCACTGAGCTCTAATTATTTGTATGTGCTCAAGTAGGTATGGTTGAATTTGAAGACTGCTGGGTCACATATTAGCTTCTTAATCATGAGCAAATTTTCTTAAAAATTCCTCTTTGTTTCTGGATTTTGATATAAAAATCTGAAATTTTAATACTGCCTGCTTCATTCATAATTCACCATAAATGGAAATGCTGGTGATGTTACTAACAGCATAAATAATATAGTAAATGTTCAAAAATAGGTTATAGAGCAGTTTCAAATTTCTAGATCTCTTTACTCTTCATAGCTATGCAGAGCATATTTAGACTTTAAAGACCTTATGCTTGCTTCTAAATTAAGAGAAAGTTGGTAAAATAGAAACTCAGCTACCCATGACAGAATTTCTAATGTCCCACTCCATTATTAACAGAAAATATATTAAGTTCAGGCACAAAATTACTACGCATTTAAAATGTACTGTACATTAGGAACTGTGTTGTAGTTTTTTTTTCAGAAACCTTTATTTGAGGTAATAAAATGCCATAAAAGACCATTGTTACATTTTGATATTGTTTTTGGTTTTATAGGAAATTGGATTTGAAATTTATGACATAGACTAGAAAATAAACCTGGCTATCTACCCACACCAGTGGATAAAATCATAATATTCAATCCTCACACTCTTTAACCAGGCACGGAGGATTGAAGTCACTTCAAAGTATTCAAGTATTTTTTGTTCATAGATGGAACCCTCTGGACAATACCCACTAAAGGAAAACCATACCCCAGTGGTGGAATTCATTTTAATCAGTTTTTCTGATGCTCCTAAATTACAAGGATTTCTTTTTGGAGTGTTTTTGATCATCTATGCAACAATTTTGATGGGAAATAGTCTCATTATTATAATAACCAAGGTAGATGCTTCCCTCCAGTCTCCCATGTATTTTTTCCTCGGGAATTTTTCTTTCTTGGAGATGTGTTATGTGACAGTGACTGCCCCCGATTATTAGCAGATCTTCATAGACCAAACAGAAGTATTTCCTTTGTGGCCTGTGCTATCCAAATGTTTTTCTTTCTCATCTTGGGTGCTACCGAGTGCTTTTATTCTCACTGTCATGGCTTTAGGTATGTGGCCATTTGCAGCCCACTGCTCTACCATGTCATCATGAATCACAGACTGTGCGTTCAACTGGCAGCTGTCTGCTGGGTCAGTGCCATTCCAGTATACACAGGGTTCACCTACCATGTCTTCTCTCTGTCCTTTTTGTGGCTCCTAACCAGCTGAATCATTTCTTCTGTGATGTACCACCAATAGTTCAGCTTGTCTGTGGGGACATATTTATGACCCAGACGTTGATTTATATAATCGCTCTTCTTATCGTCGCCACTCCTTTTATACTGATACTGGGCTCATATGTGAATATCATCTCCACTATCCTGAAGCTCCCATCAGCAACTGGAAGAGCCAAGGCCTTCTCAACTTGCTCTTCTCACCTCACGATTGTGATTTTATTCTTTGGATCAGGCATTATAGTATACTTAAAACCAATATCCAGTCCATCCACAGGGATGGAAAAAGTATTTTCTCTCATCTATACCATCGTAATACCCATGTTTAACCCCATAATATATTGTTTGAGAAACAAAGACGTTGTGTTGGCACTGAGGAGATTTTTTACTGAAATGCAGTGACTCGAAGACATAATGTTTTGTATTATTTTTGACTCTTTCTATTGGGGTAGGAGATTGAAGTCATCTTATTTTTTATGTGTCACTTGAAATATATTCTGTTGCAGTTTTAAGAAATAAATTTATCCCAAATGTCAATTCAATGTGTGGCTATCTTTAGAATAACTTGGAGTCATTGAAGGTGCTATTACGAGTTCAGAATAGAGGGGCCAGAGCGATAGCCCAGCAGGTAGGGCATTTGCCTTGCACACGGCCGGCCTGTGCTGGCCCAGGTTTGAACCCCGGCATCTCATATGGTCCCCAAGCACTGCCAGGAGTAATCCCTGAATGTCGCCGGTGTGACCCATAAAAAAAAAAAAAGAGTTCAGAATAGAGACTATATCATCTTCTCTAAAGAATTATCTTTTTATCTTTTTTTTAATTGAATCGCCATGCAATGAACCATGAAAAAGCTGTTCATGATTGGGTTTATTTATACAGTGCTCCACCACTGTATCCCCTTCATTAGACACACTTCCCATCATTAAAGATCCCCGCTTCTCCCCCAGGCCCCAACAATCTGCCTCTGTGACACTTTTCTTCTTCTATCTCTCTCTCTCTCTCTCTCTCTCTCTCACTCTCTCTCTCTCTCTTCTCTCTCTCTCTCGCACACTCTTCTCTCCTTTAGCAAATTGTGGTTTGCAATACAGATACCATGTATATGCTTTACTTCTTTCAATACTCAGTTCTGGTCTAGCTTTCCTATTTTCAACTATTATTGTCAAACTGTTATTATGTCAAAGGTCTAAACTAATAAAAAAGAAAAACAACATAAAATTCAGATATGGGATTTTTTAAGACTTACACACTACTGAGAAACTCAAAACTATCATCCTAGTCACCAAGATCAGACTCTATGCGAAATGCTGCAATCAGTATGATGTTCTAAGCACGTTTATGAATCTTCTCTTGTTCAAGTTCACTTAATCTTCTAAAAAGTACATACTGTAATTCAAACATCACAATATTATCCACTCAGAGATATTTATGACAAACATAGTCGACACTTTGTCTCAATTCAAATGTTCTGATTTTTATACCCAATAGCCCAGCAAGCAGCATGCTTGACCTGCATGTGGTCCTCCTTGGTTCTATCCCTGAAATCCCAAACAGTCCCCCAAGTAAACACTGAGAACTCTGGTTGTATTTCTGAAAAAAAATATCCAAAAAGTGTTCAGATATATAATGCAGTTAATGAACAAATAGTCATAAGGATGCATCCTTGTATTATTAAAGCTAAAGGAAAACGTGCCATCACCAACTGTAGTGATGCTTATTTTGAGAGTCATAAATGCATGTGTTTTAAAGGAAGAGATTAATTAGCACATATTAGGTTATGGAGCGATAGCCCAGCAGGTAGGGCATTTGCCTTGCACGCGGCCAGCCTGTGCTCGCCTGGGTTCAATCCCTGGCATCCCATATGGTCCCCCTGAGCACCGCCAGGAGTGATTCCTGAGTGCAGAGCCAACAGTAATCCCTGAGCATCGCCGGGTGTGACCCAAAAAGCAAAAAAAAAGAAATTAATTAGCACATATTAGGGTCAACTATGCATTAGTCATATAAAATACAAATGAACTGGGACCCTGCACTTCTCCAAACCTACCTACCTCCATCCTCCATCCAAGGTGCATCCTAAATTTCCCCCTGCCAAACCCAACCCCCAAGAGAGTGCACAAAGAACTCCCTGGCATGGAGAACCCAGTTCCGCCACTGGGACCCTACACTTTCTCTGTACCCACCTGCTACCCTCTTCAACACCCACACCCCAGATACATCCTGAATTTTCCCACTTGACAGAAACAACACCAGGAAAGTGCACAAAGAGATTGGAACTTTCTACAGGTCTCACATCCCAAAAATCAAAACTACACTTGAAGTACTTAGTGTATATCCTACATAGAAGCACCAGTGTACATAGGCCTCAACATTCCTCACCTCCTACAAAACTGTACAAACAGACATTGACAACCCTCACTGTACTGCCTCTCCACACAATAACACACAATTTACAACTTGGGTTGCAAAGGTTGTAATGGTGAAGCAACACAGAATTCCACCAAGCTAAGTGAGAAAAGTCACTAGCTCAGATGAGCCAAGCAATAATGATGCGCTGTATAACCTTTTTGATAAGGAAACAACTCAATGCAAACAACTCTTCCAAAAAGTCTGGTGTGACCATGCTAATATATCTAACAACATAGATCTCAGGCTAAAAAAGGTTAGTAGGGATAGTGAAGGCAATTTATTAATAATTAAAGGATATGTATATCAGGGAAGAAATGATACTCTGAAATACATGCACACCCAACAAGGGGCCAGAGAAATACTTTAAACAACTACTAAAGTTTTCAAGGAAGACATTGACAACAATATGATTGTAGCTGGAGACTTCAGTACTGCTTTATCACCTCTTGATAGATCAACGAGATTGAAACTCAGCAAGGAAGTACTGGCACTGAAGGAAGAATTAGAAGAAAGCAGACTAGTAGATATATACAGGACCCTTCCTCCACAACAATTGAATAAATTTTTTTTTCTCTAGTGCGCATGGAACATTCTCAAAGAAAGACCACATTCTGGGACACAAAATATACCTCAATAAAATAAAAAAGATAGAGATTATGTCAATTATTTTCTCAGACCATGGTGCACTGAAAATAGAAGTCAACCACACACAGAAACAGAGTCAAGCCAAACACCTGAAAACTGAATAGCTCACTGCTAAACAGTGAGTCATAAAAGGAATCAAACAGGAAATCCAAAAAATTTCTGGGAACAAATGAGAATGAAGACACAAACTATAACAACTTGTGGGCCACAACAAAAACAATGTTAAAAGTTCATAGCTCTGCAAGCATTCATCAGAAAAGAAGAAAGTCCCCATATAAACAATCTGACTTCACAGCTTAAGACCTTAGAAAGTGACCACAAAAAGGAGCCCAACCCAGGCAGGAAAAGGACATTTAAAGTGAAAATCAATAAGCTGGAATCTAAAAAACATTTAAAAAGTCATTGAAGTCAAGAACTTGTTCTTTGAAAAAAATAAACAAGATTGACAAACCACTTTCAGACTCAAGGAAAGCGAAAGAGAGAACTCAAATAAATAGAATCAGAAATAAAAAGGGGGACATCACAACAGAAACCAAAGACATTCAAAGGACCATCAGAGATTACTTTGAGAGTCTGTATGCCACAAAACAAGAGAACCTGGAAGAAATGGACAAATTTCTGACTTTCTATAGCCTCTCAAGGCTTAAATAAGAAGACCTGGAATACCTGAACAATCCTATCACCATGGAGGAAAATGAAACAGTAACCAATAGCCTGTCCAAACACAAAAGCTCAGGTCCAGATGGATTCACTAGTGAATTCTTCCAAACCTTTAAGGAAGATCTACTGCCAGTCCTTTTTAAGCTCTTCCAGGAAAAGAAATAAAAACAGAAACACTCAAATAACTTCTATGAGGCATGTATCACCCTGATATGCAAAGCAGATAGAGACAGCACAAAAAAAGAAAACAACAGACCAATCTCTCTGATGAACAAAGATGCTAAGATCTTCAACAAAATACTAGCAAATAGAATCCAAGGAGCCGTAAAAAATATTATACACCATAACCAAGTAGAATTCATCCCGGGAATGCAAGGATGGTTCAACATTCACAAGTCAATCAACATAATACAGAATACAGTATATCAATAAGAGAAAAAAATCATATGATTATATTAATAGATGCAGAGAAAGTATTTGATGAGATCCAATACTCGTTCATGATAAAAACTCTCCATTAGAGCTGCCATCCGGCTCTACTCTAGCTCAGCTGACCATGAGGTTCCCGGGAGGAAAGATGGATTTTGGGGGTGGACCCATCACCTCTGTGGGGCCTTGGAAGCAGCTGGATGAGACTCGCTCACCATAATACCCACCATTTTTGTGGTCCGGACACCACAGCATATCAGAGCCTACCCAAGTGAGATGCTGACCTCAAGACCAGATTAACAGGGCAGCCGAGTTCAAGC
This sequence comes from Cryptotis parvus, assembly GCA_021461705.1. Lineage (NCBI taxonomy): Eukaryota > Metazoa > Chordata > Mammalia > Eulipotyphla > Soricidae > Cryptotis > Cryptotis parvus. Next base: position 10,825 of record JAJIBD010008139.1, read on the forward strand.
CCTGGTAGGCGGTTCTTAGAGGTGGAAGTCACTGGGAATTCATGAGATGGAGCTGGGGCCCCCGCTTCCCCTCCAACTCGTCCTGGAGGCCCAGTGGTCCCACCCATGAACTGCCCCAGAGCGACTGACCATATCATGCAGAGACTCAGACACACCAGGGAGAGCTGCCATCTGGCTCTCCCCAAGTCATGGGACTGCTTGCGGCCGTGTGATGCATCAAACTAGTGGAACCAATCATGTCCTAGAATATACTACACTCCACAACTTGTAAGAAAGGGAAGCGAGAAGGAAGAGAGAGAGAAGAGAGAGAAGAGAAGAGAAGAGAGAGAGAAAGAATGAAAGGAGATACAGAACTTGCCATGGAGGCAGGCTGGGGGGAAGGGGAGGGAAGTGAGGACATTGGTGATGGGAAATGGGCACGGGTGGAGTTATAGGTGTTAGAACACTGTAGAATGAAAACTCAAACATGAGCATCTTGTAATTGTATATCTAAAGGTGGTATAATAAAATATTTTTTAAAAATTAAAAAAAAAATGTTTTTCAAAAAAACCTCTCCATTAAATGGGAATTGAAGGACGTTTCCTCAATATAGTTAAAGCTATCTACCACAAGCCCAAGCAAGTATCATTCTCAATGGGGAAAAACTGAAAGCCTTCCCCTAAAGATCGGGACAAGACAAGGTTGCCCACTCTCACCATTTCTTCACTTGTATCACTTGTCTTCCCGTTGTTCATCGATTAGCTCTGCACTTCTATATTTAATGCAGGACTATTCACAATAGCCATAATCAGGAAACAACATGAGTTTTGAGAATGGAAGACTAGATAAAGAAACCATGGTACATCTACACAACGGAATACTATACAGCTGTCAGGAAAACAAGGTCATGAACTTTGCTACAAATGGATAGACATGCACATTAACATGCTTAGTAAAATCAGCTACAATTTTTAAACTTTAAATTTTAATAATGTCAAATTAGAATTCTCAAACTGAAAGACCATTAATTTCATAAATATCTGTTTCTAGGAAACTTATTTAATTCTCCTGAGACTCCAGAGGGAAGCAGGTGAATAAGTGTAGCCAGGCAGCTAGTAGTCCTCAGACAATACTCATAGAGGGAATAATTTCAAAGTAGCACTAATCCAACCACAGAGAATCAAAGCTACTTTCCTGATACCGCTTGATAAAGAGATATTATGTTTGAAATGCAGCATGTTTGGAAAGATGTCTCCTCAATGAACACAGTGTGTTACTTCTCTAAAAATTTATTCTGTATTTAAAAGAAATATGAGTTGAAGGAAAAATCGCTGAAATTAGCTGTTAACTAAAACTGCAGATTTATTGTACATGATCCTTTTATTTGTATACAAGCCATGTTGATTTATCCATAATAAAAGAGGTAAGAAAGAATTATTTTATTCTGATGGTTGTAATTTTAGCATAGTATTATTATCATTCTATTGATTTTTTTAGCCAATATGCAATGATGCTTGGGACTACAGTAGAGTTAGTGTCTGGATTCACAGTGTTTGGAGTCAATCCTAGTGGTGCTGAGGCGAAGGTGTGTTTCCAAGAGTTGAGTATGACCTCCTAAATGGCTGCAGGTAAATCAAACATGCAAGGGTTGAGCTTTCTCTCCAGTCCTTGCAGGTTTTTTTTAAATTAAGTAATAAATATTAAAAATTTATTTCCTTTCTTCCAAAAATGCCTATTGTAAGATAAGTTCTTTTAGACTGGAGACAAATCAAAACGGTCTTTCACTCCTGATAGTAACTGAGACTTAAAGTGTATATGAGGGCCAAAAAGATAGTGCAATGAGTAGAGCATATTACTTGTACTAAGTCAATTCAGGTTAATCTCAGCATCCCATATGGTCTCCAAGCTCCACCAGGAGTGATCCCTGAGCACAGAGCCAGAGGTAAGCCCTGAGTACCACTAAATATAGCTTGAAATCCAGATAAAATGGACTAAAATCTACCTTCTTATGTAAAGTTTATTGACATTATCATAATATTTTTTTAAAATTTCCCTATAGTATATCATAATGTTTATTGAATTCTTATTAAGTGTATTGCCTGCCATGCACTGTTGAGTTTGAAGTCATCAGGGTCGCATACTAAGTTTTTAAGCACATATGAGTCCTTTTTATTCCCTTACTATCTTTGCACCTTTTATACAAAAAAAAGTGAATAGCAATGATGTCTTCTTCATTTAAAATTTTACACAAGAATATCATAGGCGATATTACTAGCACGGTAATTAGCATATTGCATATATTCAAAAATGAACAGAGAGGCTCCAAATAATTAGGTGTCTTTGTTCTCTACTGCCCAACAGAGTATATTTGAACAGAGCATGTTTTCAGTGAATACATAACAAAACTTTCCATGGTTGAATCTATTATACTCCATAATTATCCTAAAAAATCTCTATCAAGCTCAGAAAATAAAG
>JAJIBD010008140.1:0-23785 GCA_021461705.1 Cryptotis parvus
TAGATAATAATCAAGTTTCAGACCAGGTACTTCCTTGATCTTGCACATATATACAGAGTAATGATTGTAGGTGTAACAAACTGATGGGGGAATGGGGGAATGTAATATCAAACTAGAACTCACCATTGAATGTACACTTTGAGACTTCCCCATGTAAAAACTGTAAATAACTCTAGGCAAGCCACAATGTGCAAGAGAAAGAGAAACACAGAGACAGAGACAGAGAGAGAGAGAGAGAGTAGAAGGAGCCTGTTATAGAGGCAGGCTTGTATGGGTGGGGAGGGAGTGTTGCGGGAATGGGGCACTGGTGGGAGGGGATGAGAGCTGGAACACTCGTATGATGGAAACTCAATTGTGAACATCTTTGTAATTGTATATCTCAAAGTGGTATAATAAAAAAAAAAAAAAAACAAAATAGATAAGTAGGTAGATAGATAGACAGACAGATAGATAGATAGATAGATAGATAGATAGATAGATAGATAGATAGATAGATAGATAGATAGATAGATAGATAGATAGATGATAGATAGATAGATAGATAGATAGATAGATGATAGATAGATAGATAGATAGATAGATAGATAGATAGATAGATAGATAGATAGATAGATAGATAGATAGATAGATAGATAGATAGATAGATAGATAGATAGGATAGATAGATAGATAGATAAAAATAAAACTGTACTTGTTCACTCCTGCCTGTTTCATTAAATAAAATCCTCTGATCAATTATGGCCCATAATCTATGGAAAGAAATGGTATGCAAGTTTTCTGACCCACAGCAAAAGAAACAATCTCATTTATTTTTTTTTTGGGAAGTTTAGGGTTCAGTTTTATCAAAAAGTACTGTGGCTTCAAGTGAATGAGTTAGTTTTTTTTTTTTTAAGTATTTTATTATACCACCGTGAGATATACAAATAAAAAAGATATACAATTAAAAAGTTCATGTTTGGGTTTTGGTCATACAGTGTTTCAGCACCCGTCCCTCCACCAGTGCCCATCTCCCACCACCAACATCCCGGTTCCCTCCCCCTTCCCCCAGCCCTGCTCCATGGCAGGTTCTTTTATTTCTTTCCCTTTCTCTCTCTTTCTCTTTTCCTTCCCTTCCAGACTATGGATTACAGAACATACATTAAAAGGTTGTCATTTGTATCCTTTTTGCCTCTATTTAATGCTCAGTTCTAGGTTGGCATTAGTACCCTCGACTATTGTTAGCCCCCTGTTCCATTTTCTGTCTTACCTAAACTCTGACTCCCACACGAAACAATCTCATTTAGCCTCTGTTTCTTTTCATACTATGAGAAGGAGCAAAACCCTAAAGTCATGGTAGTCTAATAGTATAAGCAAGAATTAAATTTCAAAACTGTAACCATGCGTTAAGCCACTGACATATAGAAATTCTTTATAGCAGAGTTCAGTTGTTGTAGCCATACCAATATAAATACAAAATATGTATCTGTATATTTTGGCAATTAGTAATTAGTTGTTCTTTCCCCTTGTAAAACAATTTAAGTAACTTTAAAGAAAAAAGTAAATGGGTTTGGAAAGAATATTTGAAACTTGCAAGAAACAAAGAAACCAAAAACACTGAATATGATAAATGAAATAACAGCTATCAGAGATAAAGTCAGAGAAAAAATTGAGATTTATGGCACCAGTTCATAGCATACATAGAAAGAAAAGCAATATTCTAGGCTTCATAATGCCAGGAGAGCAAATACCCCCTGTTCAACATTAATGGATATTGTATGTTTTATGCACTATTATTGCTTGTATTAGAATTCTAGACAGATGTTCACCAGCTGACAATATAACTCTTTGAGAATTTCAAATAGCCCATCTGAGATATTCGGCTGTGAAAATAACACTCTACATCACTGGTTCTCAAACTTCAACAAAAGAATCACCTGGGGATTTGGTGGGGAAAAATGCAGATTCTGAGCCCTGACTTCAGTCATTTGTGTTACTGTATCTAGAGAATTCCCTTCACATACACAGGTAAGTTTGGCAAGCATACCAGGTGATTCTGATAAAGTATTCTATGTCCTATACTTTTAAGGGGGAGAAAGTGTCCTTTGATATAAACCATAGTTAGTAAACCATCTCCAACATGAATACCAAAGGCGCTCCCACACATTCCCTTTAGTATGTGGTACAGTACACTGGACATTGTCTTATAACCTTTTCCATTACAATAGAAGATTGCTATAAAGATTAAGTAAGATATGGCATACATCATTAGAGGACCGCTGTAATATAGGATCCCTAATATTACATATCATTCACTGGAATCTAAATTTCATGGAGATCAGAGACTTTCTATGTTTCATTCATTGTTATAGTTTCAGCTTTAATACATTAAGGTCACTTGATAACTATGTTTGTTGGATGGCTGAAAAGTTGTATTAATGGCTGGATTCACTGAGAAGGACTTTGAAAATTATCACCACTGTCATCTACTCAGTGATGTCATCTACTCAGATATTATTAGTGATATTCCACATACCATTCCAAAGGTGAAAAAATACAACCCTCACTGTGTTGAGTTGTTTCCTGCCCTTTCTCTTTACCGTCGTCATTGTTGTTATCTCCAGCAGTCACTGTAGGTTACTGTGGATGATACACCTGTTACGGCACAGGGGAATCCAAAGGCCAGTACTCAGCAAGTGGGGCAGGCACCATCAGGATCCGGCCTCCCACCTGCAAGACAAGGGCTCTACCACTGTGTCAACTTCCTGGGCCCAATGATATCATTAGACTATCCGTCTATCCTGAGTACATTCTCGTCCCTCCCTCACTCTTATCCTCTCTCTTCACCACCCCCAACCAAAGCACAGTCAGTGCAGTTCTTCATTCTGAAACAACAAAGTTGCATGTTATCTTTTCCAGCATTTTCTGAAATGGAAAAACAGTATCTCTGGAATGTCAAGCATTGCTCAGAGTTACATCACTGCACACTAGGCTGGGCATAGTAGAGCTGGGTCAGCAGCTCAGGTACACGGAAAATCCTTCAGATATCACGTCATTACATTGCAGCCACCATGTGGAATTTAACAGTCTCTAGTGGTTAACATTAATTTGTCAAGCTGGAACCAGGAAACATACTAGATATTCCTTAGACCACAAGTACCAGGCAACCTGTCAGAGTCATGGTCCATAACCAAACTGAACATTGTACTAGGATGAAGAATATCTCTGTGTGAATGAAAACTCATAACTTGGTGAGAGAAAAGAAAATAATTCACAGAAGTGTTTTCCTTGTCTCCAAAGGACGCCAGCCAGCTGGATTTTTTAAATGGTGAAAATAAAAAAAATCTTCCCCAAAATGATATCAAATGTGTACTCTCAAACACTGCGACACATTGCTCTGAGAAATTGTGTCTTGCACTACAAGCTACAACACATCTGCTAGTAATTATTACAACAATTTTATTCCCTAATTTTGAATAATGGTTGTGTTTCTACCTTTTAAACTACACAGACATACATTGTACATGACATTAATGTTACATTTGTTTCTCATTATATGCATTTCTCATTAACAACTAATTAGTCTTGATTTTTCCTTAAATTATGTAGCATTAACCAAAATAGACCTTAAAAATGTCAACAGCAGTCAAAGTTAAGTCAATATTAAAGAAACAAACAGTCCTGGCCTGTGGTTAACCTTTCAAGCAAGAGTAACATTTGACCACTTGCAATACATGTTTAAATTAACCCCAAAAAAAAGCCGTGTGAAAAAAAAAACTTCATACTATATTTTCCTTTATGGAAGAAAGAAAAAGATTAGGTTTGGTTAAAACAGAATGCTATTTCAACTACCAAAACATTTTTAACCCTCTTTTTCTCACTGTTGAAGGGTTAGAAACCCATGTTTCCTGAACAATAAAATAAAAGAAAAAGGAAGAAAAATTTTTTTCTTTTACAAAATCAAAAATTTTCTTTCTTTTCTTAATTTTGTGGAAAATGTATTATATTTTTATTAAATGAAAAACTTTATTTTAATAAATTAGAATTTCTTTTTAATAAACATCCAATAACTTATTGGATTTAAAAAAAAATACTTCCAAAGTATCCTTAAAATCTAAAACATTAACTTCCATGACAAAAATCTTGGTGAAGTTAAACATTCGAACTAAAATGGTGACATGATAAAATCTGAGAAAATAATATTCTTTTTGTTATAATTTAAAATGTCTCACCTATTAAAATAAACGTTATAATATCACCCCATCTTTTAACCCATATTCTATGTTTAATTTTAAAATGTCACTATATATCCCAATGATACCATGTCTAGTTCATAGCAATTTTAAGTAAGTCTTATAATTACCCTAATCATATGACTAGAAAAGGAATATTTATTACAATATCTTCAGCCAGCAATAATGCAGCATGGGAACAGACACCTTAGGTTTCCTGTCGTGTAAAGAGGTAGAAGTTCAAAATATGCCCAGCTATGTCCTACATGTCAAATGTTCCTACACAAATAGTCCTGACATTGACATACCAAAGACCCAGCAATTGAAACCATCTTAAGGTATTAACACTGAGACTTGCTTCAACAAAGTGTTACCAGCTGAAACTGGGGAAAAGAAACATGGGAGAAAAACTGAAGAAAAGAACAAGTAGTTTCACAACTAGAAGTCAGGGAAGATAACAGAAAATTTTAAAATGCAAATTTAGAGGGATTTTTGTGTTCTCTACGGGACAAACATTTACACAGACTTTGGATAGTCACTCAAACCATAACCAGAGTTATTTTATATTGTCCCTTTCATCAACTCTCCATTTGGAGTTGTAGAAACTTGAAAGTTCTTTTTAGTTTCCATTGTGTCCAAACACCACCACCACCACCACCACCGACAACAACAACAACAACAACAACAACAACACCTGAACCTCTGTACAGGAGAGACAGTACAGGAAGTAAGGTGCTTGCCTTGCATCAACCAACCCTTCTTCCATTCCCAGCACAATAAATGGTCCCTTTGAACTCACTGCATCTGGTCCCCCAAGCTTCTTCATAAGCAAAGCTGGGAATGACCCCAACACTGGTGATGCGGCACAATCTAAACCCCTCCCCCGTCTCAGAAATGAAACCTCTCTAATAGTGCTCCAGAAAGTTTAAAAGGGAGGACTGGAAAATAGTACACAGGTGAAGGCACTTACCTACCTTGCATGTGGTCCATCCAAGTTCGATCCAGAGCACCCTATATACTACCTCGAGCCCCTCCAGGACTGATCCCTAATCACAGAGGCAGGAGTAAGCTCTGAGCACTGTAAGGTGCCTCCTGGTAACCACCAGCAAAAGAAAAAAGGTTCTTATCAGCCAACTCTATCAGTCTAGGAACCTACGTTGAGTAATGATTTGGCTGCCTCCATATTGACAAAAAGCTCTTTTACATTAATTCAATGAAACAAAAATTATAATCTGTTTTCTCTAAAGTGTTCAAAATACACCTGATATTTAACATTGGGATTTCTCGATTATTTTTTGTTTGTGTACCATCAGTCATATTCTTCCTGTTTCCTAGCTTGCATCCCCTAGAAACCAGGGAGTATTTGATCATTGGTATTTGGTTACTGGTTCCCTGTGCCCTGTATATCCTACATACTGCCCATCCGATTATTGATGAACCATTCAAAATCTATCTTCTCCTAACAGGCAGGAAGAAGACAGCTTCTGGCTGACTGACCTGATAACTGAGCAGCCAGTTCATAAACAAGTCAGCACAGGCCACACCTAAGAAAACGGACAAGGCAGAATGAGTTTCTCGGGGCTAAGAACCACAAGCAGGCTCAGCTTCTCTGATAGAAAGTAAATCTTGGGGTGCTGATTCTTGTACCTACTAAATACTTCTACAGTAAAATTATTAGCCGTAGATAAAGACCAACATTCGTATGCCGTATCTTTAATAATCAGAAGTACTAAATTCAATCATGCTTCCCCATTTCTGTGCAGATCTGCCTTGGTGCAATGATTTTTAATGTTTCATATGAAGTGATAGATGGAAGCTTAACCTTTTACATGGGTCGCAGGCATGTTTGGATCTCTCATCTCTCCTAAATGTTCTCTCCTAAATGAGACCTGTTTTCATGTTGCCTCTAATTCCAAAGAAGCAGAACTTTAATGAAGAGTGTCACTAAAGTGAGCAGGAAGTTGTTCAAGACATTGAGTCCTAAGAGTTAAAAAAAAGAGTAAAATCTCCTAAGAGGAGACTGCGGGGAAATGAGAAAGTAAAAGTCTTACTCCCTCAGTATCTAAATATGTTCCTCCTCTCTGCGAATAAATATAAACTCCCAGGCGTGTTGGGTTGAATGCAATAAAAACTAGCAACTGATCCACCTACAATGTTGTTTCACCCAGGTCTTTTGGGGCAAGGTCATCACAAAAGTAATGGGAAAAGTAGACTGGGAAAAATAAATGATTGCTCTTTTCACCACCTCTTTTGGTTGTTAAAAAGTTAATTAATGAAAGGTACTATGATAAAAATCCAGTAAGAAAGGATAAAACTCCATCCAAAATGAATTTAAACTAGAAAATGATGTCAAGAAAAACAAAGCCATCCATCGGAGTGGGAGTGAGAGATGGCGAGAGCAGAATTTCCAGTGAATTGTTCTACTAAGAAAACAGAGAAACTAACAGCCGAAGAATCACGCACACAACAAAATGCCAAAGGGATACATGAATCAGAGCAGAAACGGTACAAGATAAAAACCATTAGCAAGAGGGAAGAGTATAGAAAAGCAACACTTATTCTGAAATATTTAAAAAAGTGAAATCAGAACCCCAAAGCCTGACTACTTCGTTCTAAATGAAACCTATATTTGAATGTGAAGATTACATCATGGAAGGGGGAGGAGGGAGGCCCATCTTGTTTGAAACAGTCTCCTCTCATAATTTAAGTAATAAAACTCTGTGAATTTTAACCATGTAAGCAGTCCTTGAGTGAAATGGCATTCATAAAGGTCGCAGAACTGCCTTCGATTAGACTTTGTGAGAATGTAGAATCAAAGGGACATCTTCCCAGCTCCGTCAGCTGGAAGATGAACTGTTTTCATAAACGTGGATTGCGGGAGTCACAGGACACTCGTGTCTGCTGTCTTTTTTATTAAAGCCACATTTTAACATACCCTCACAGATGGACAGCCTAAAGTCTACAGCCAAAGCCGTATCTATATTTTGGTGAAAGAATACATTTTCAAGCTAAATTAAAAAATTTAACTCTAAATATTAGGCACTTTTATGAGACTTGACCACTTTTTCGGTAAGCAATGTAATATTCTCCAAAAGGCTCTGTAGTAGAATTAAAGACATATTTGGATAAAAGCACTCATTTTCCTAACTTACACACACACCCTTAAAATGTATCATTCTCAATTCACTGCTCAATTCACTTTTCACTGAAAAACTAAAATCAAAGATGGGAGGGGAAGGGGACCCTCACAGGTAGAAGGCTCTTTTAACCTTAGTATACAGTGACATCTAGTGGTAAGATTTAGCAATACTTATTAATCTTTTCCAATTTAGTAAAAATAGAAATTGTTGCAGTGAAAATGAGAGGTTATTTCGATGATTGTCTCCCAGTCCCGTGGGGATACACAAAGACTTTCTTTGAGTGTTTCCAACACCCTCTATGTTCTTTCAGCTAACTGCATAAATAGTTCAACACTAGATCGCTGTCTGGACTCTCAAGATAAAGGTATATTTTTTGCTTTAGGAAGGTTCTCGCCCATACCTTATGCTATTAATGTATAATGTGGATTTAGAAAAGTAATCATTCAACAGGAAGAAATAATTTTATCATAAGAGCAAGATCTGTTTAATAACAATCTCATCTGCGTTCTCCCTCCTGAACATATGAGGTTATATTCCTTAAGGATATATTCCTTAGCCACCCCTCCCAGGTCTATCTGTCCTTGACCTCATATATTCTGGAATAAGAACATGGTAAATAAACTTGAATCTACTCTTATTTTACTCCGTATCTTGAATATTGTCCCTGTAGCAAATATATATACATTTCAGCTTCTTCATTGATGAAATGGAGTCTGCCCCTACCTCACAGATTTTAAGGGAATAAATTAAATGATATATGAAAATAGCCCTAAAATGTGCTCCTTAGAAAACGTTTAACGTGTTTGGGCAACTTGCTTTGGAAATTTTCCCCTACTATATTTACAACCAGTTGAGTATTTTACCAGTTTACCATGTATTTGGCACATGCTATAGAAATTTACTCATGCTTCTTTTTTCTTTTTTGGGTCACGCCCAGTGATACTCAGGGGTTACTCCTGGCTCTTGGCTCAGGAATTACTCCTGGCAGAGCTTAGGGGACCATATGGGATGCCAGGGATCGAATCCGGTCGGCCACATGCAAGGCAAACACCCTACCCGCTGTGCTATCGCCTGGCCCCCTACTCATGCTTTTTCTTTCACTAGGTAAACTCACTCTTAAAGTCTGACTGAAGTTCATACTGTTTTCTTTTAAAAAGGATTTTCTACTACTGCTTCCCCACACACTCACCCCTGAAGATTTCTCTCTGATTCACAGCAGCTGTTGTGGTTCTTGGCATGACTCCCTTATTTAAAACTAAGATTCCCCTCACAATTGGATTTTAGGAAGTAACTTTAGTTAAGACAAGACTCAAGTAGCATAAAATCAGAGTACAGCATTTAAACTATTTAATGTGGTAGCTACCCATTAGACACCAGCTGTTTTATGGCATTGGCAGTAGTGGGGAAACGGTGAAGTTCAAATGTTAAAGCATTTCCGAGAGCCAGAGTACAAAGAGAAACAAAAGTCAGTCCACAGACCTATTGTGTTTCATGACAGAAGGGTTTTCAACTATGCAAACGCAAATAAAGAAAAGGTGTTTTCAAGTCAGTGTCAGCAGGGACTTTTATCTCTGCCTCTTAGTTCTCATGGAAAGTGTCCCTGTGGCTCTTACCACCTTCTTTCCATGGATTAGAAGTGACTGATAAGTGATAATCCACAACGTTCTCTCCCACTGCCCAGAATCAAACCATATAAATGGAACTCTTCTGAACACCCGCGCTTCCTGCCTATAGTGTCACTACCCCAAGTGTTGCATCTAATGAAGAAAGCCAATGATCTGCTTAAGCAGAATCTGGAAACAACCAAGTGCCTGAGAAAATTTGTGTCATTCTCTCAAACTCGGGCAGAAGGGCAACTAAGCAGTCCCTCCAGGCAAACATGAATTCAGAACCAGCACTCCTGCATCTTAGGTGCCCCTAACACTTTTGAGCAAAACATCAGTTTTCACTTAAAAAAAAAAAAAAAAGCTCTGAACTTGCACTTTGCCTGGCTCTGCCTCTCTCTTCTCACCCCAGTCCTAGGCCCTCTAATTAAAACTGCCTTTTCAAAATTAAGCTCCCATTTGACCCAGCCATACCACTCCTGGGGACATACCCTGGGAAGCCAAAAACACACAACGGAAACGCCATCTGCACTTTTATTTTCATAGCAGCACTATTCACAATAGCCAGAATCTGGAAACAACTAGTATACCCGAGAACTGATGACTGGATAAAGAAACTTTGGTACATCTACACGATGGAATACTATGCAGCTGTTAGGAAAAATGAAGTTATAAAATTTGCCTATAAATGGGTGGACATGGAGAGGATCATGTTGAGTGAAATTAGTCAGAAGGAAAAAGACAGAGATAGAATGACTATTTATTTGCATGATATAAATATATATACATATTATGATACCAAAATCCAAGGTCAGGTGAAATGGATCAGGAGGTCTTATCAAAGGTGGAAATTACCACAAATGTGTAGGAGTCATAAGTTAGGTAAGACAGAGAAGGGAACATGTTCTAATATTTGTCAAAAGGGCTAATACCAACCTAGAACTGAGCATTAAATACAGGCAAAAAGATGCACATGATTATAATACATACACTTAGAGTGTATGTATTATATCCACAATATGTAAGAGAAGGAAGAGAGAGAGAGGGAGAAAGAGAGAAAAGAGATAAAGAGCATGCCATAGAGGCAGGCTATGGGAGAGGGGAGGGAATCGGGGACATTGGTGGTGGGAAATGGGCACTGGTGGAGGGATGGGTGCTGGAACACTGTGTCACCGAAACCGCCAAACATGAAGAACTTTGTATACCTCACGGTGGTATAATAAAATATTAATTTTAAAAAAACTGCCTTTTCAGTTTTAATTGAAAAGGCAGTTGCTAGAAAGTTGCTCTTTCTAGCAACAGGTAAGAATAAAGCTGAAGGAAACCTGTATCAAAACAATCAAATCGGAGGAGCCCAATTCCTCCCAAGAGAGAAGTTACGGCAGAGTATCTGAGCACAGAACAGAAAGGGAAGACCAGAGCCCTTCCACGAACTGTACTGGCAGACAGGAGTTCTCACGCAGCAGAGTTGCTAAGTTCGGATGGTAGAACTTTGGTGCTATCAGCAGGCCCCTGTTTGTAAAGGGCTTGTGTAGAACAAAGACAATCAGAGCAGCAAAGATCAAAGCCAGGTAGAAAGAGACAGAGAGTCCAAAGGTACTGAGACCACTTCTCGCATCTGAGGTCCAGATTCCATGAGCAATTCCGGGCACATGACCTAGGCCAGCTGCAAGAGTCATCACCCTCTCTCTGCTCAAGAGAAACTGATGTGGATTGATTTTTCAACATTCACCAAGGAATTTTAGCCATTCTAAGAATTGAGCAATCTACAACCTAGAACTGAGCATTAAATAGAGGCAAAAGGATACACATGACAACCTTTTAATGTATGTTCTGTAATCCATAGTCTGGAAGGGAAGGAAAAGAGAAAGAGAGAGAAAGGGAAAGAAATAAAGAACCTGCCATGGATCAGGGCTGGGGAAGGGGGAGGGAACCGGGGATGTTGGTGGTGGGAGATGGGCACTGGTGGAGGGACGGGTGCTGAAACACTGTATGACCAAAACCCAAACATGAACTTTTTAATTGTATATCTTTTTATTTGTATATCTCACGGTGGTATAATAAAATACTTAAAAAAAAAAAAAGAATTGAGCAATCTAAGGATCTCTTCATTAAATGTATTTGAGGCTTACTATTATCACATAAATCCTTTTTTCCTTGGGACTCGAGAGATCATATAGGAGGTAAGGTGCGAGCTTTATTCGGGTCCTAAGCATTCACTGAGGCTGCCAGAAGTGATTTCTGAATTCTGAGCCAGGACACAGCTCTGAGCACTGTGGGTGTGCCCCCAATCCCACAAAAAAAAAAAAACAAAAACCCTTTTTTTCTTTCTAAACCGTAGTCCAGTCTATTACAATTCCAGGACAAAAGAATACTTGCATATAGAGAAAGAGAAATAAACACTGTACCCTGACACAGAGGTTTAATAACACAGTGCACTGTCTGGGACCCAAGACTCAGGAGGAACTGCTCTAAATCCATCAGTTTTCATTTAAAAACAGCCACAAGAAAAATGAGAGGCTGGATGAAGTTTATCCTTAGTCTCCTCACGCCCTGTTAACCCAGTAGCTCCTTCCAAATCCTGCATGTGCTTCCAGCAGTGCCTCAGAGTCATGGTGGCCCCAATTGTGCCCCTAATATGTCAGATTTTATCAGAGGCTTCAATAAGGAAATGATGAAATGACATCTAGAATACTTTCCACAATAGTCAGGAAGCTTAATAAAGCTAATAGCATAGAAATACCACTATGAGTACACTCCATCAAGAAAAAAATTATCTTATCAAAACCTTATCAAAATCAAAATTATCTTATCAGATACCTTACCCTGGTTTCTCCAAAGAAAATTCCCAAAATTTACTTTTTTTTAATTTTATGTTTTATTTAATATTTCATCATCCAACACCAATCCCACCAAAGATCCTCATTGCCTACTGCCCCCCCATCCCCATGTCTGTTCCCTCAGCAGGCACTGATTATATTGACTATCGCAGCCCATATATGGCAGAATGGTACTGATAAAGTCATGGCTTTTTTTTTCTGGTTTGTTACGGGCTAATCTGGTCTATTTGTTTTTGCATTGACCATCTGAATTTCTATAACCTGATGGGTTTTTACTAGTTTGATATACCGCATGGCGCGAAGCAGCCATGTGCCATGAGAAGAGCCAGAAGCAGCTCTGCTCTGTATGTGTCTCTGGATCACTAGGGACAGCCAGGGAGCAGTTCATGGGCAGGTCCACGGGCATCCCAGACAAGACAGAGGTGGGGAAAGAGGGACCCCAGCTCCATCTTCACAGAAGCCCAGTGACTTTAGCCGCCTTGACCCACATACCTCGGCTCAAAATCAACTTTTCTGTAGGGTAGGGTTCTAACGGACAAGTGTTGAGATCAGCTTCTCCTCTTGGGGTGGGGCTCTGACGACAAGCTGTGGAGTCAGGACATTGAAAATGGCTGCCATTAGTCATCTCAGCTTCCCACTGCCAGAGCAGGCGGGGCCTAGCCTGCCCCCCAGAGGAGACTGCAAGTAGCCTCCGCCTCCCAGCGGGGCCTCTGGCCACTCCTGTGCTCTCTTCAGTACAGATCTCTGGAATCGCCTGCTTCAATACAGGTTTTCATTGCAGAGATGTATGTGAAACCAGCTGGTTTGTCGACCTGGAAGACCTGGGGACCAGATGTGGGAAGGACCCTTCTGCCTCCAGCTCGTCTCTTGACTTTACCCACATGTACTTTCAGTCCCGCCCAGCAGGTCTGCCAGGCACATTGTCCCATCTGGCACAGACCTGCATTCTTGGCATGCCACCGGGGCCTGCTGGCAAGGGAAGAGATGCATACGGGCCCCACGGACTGGTTGGCATCATCTATAATGGGTTCTAAGAGCATTGGCAGCACCTTGCCTCTGCCCCAATGAGAGGATCTTGGGGGTCCCTCCTTTCAGTGGAAGCATCTGACTGATATGCCATGATGGAGGGACCCTCTACCTAGATGCTCATGGCAGGGTCGTGGCAGGTAGTTGAGTGTCCTGCCAGCTCAGCACGGTGCAGCCCCATGGAATCTGGGACCTAAGCAGAGAGCTGGACCCCAGTCCACTCCTGCCTCACGAGTGGGGCAGGCTTCAGGCCTCCAACCCGCCCTCTGGTGAAAACAGTTGGCGGGTGGTAGAGGAGTCTTCCAAAGGGTGGCCTTTGGCCCCTACAGCTCATCTGCCCCTTCCCTGGCCAGCAACCATCTAAGGAATGCCCTTACTCTGAACCCTTCTGGGACCCAGAAGTGAGGGAAGGCGAAGAAGAGAGCCAGAGTCAAGAAGTTGTAGAGAATGTGGCCTGGGTTGAGGGTGGAGGGTCATCAGAGAACATTCCACAGGTGCTCTATGGAGAGGGCCTGTCCCACTCCAGTGACTTGCCTTCAGCCCGTGACTCACTGACCCTTCTTTTCTGAAAGAGGCTCCAGGCTGCCATGCCTGTTCTGCGACCTGAGTCGAGGACACTCCCGTCACCCTGCTGCTCTGTGCCACCTTTGGAAATCGTGTGCACCTTAGAGAAGGTTGTGTGGCTTTTTGGGCCATGGCTGTGCTTGTGACTGTCGCACTGAGCAGTGCTCAGCAGCACAGCCGTCCCGCTGCGTGCATGGCTCACTCGAGGTGGTGCTGCCAGGGGGCACGGACAGAAGCCTTTCCTAGACTCCAGGAAGAGGAGACTAGACTTGTGCCTGAGCAGCAGGGAACACCCGGACAGGATGGGAATAAGTTTCCGTTTTTGTGTACTTTGGGAGCCATACCTGACAGTACTCAGGAGGGACCGTGGCAGTGCTTAGGGGCCAGTGCACAGGATGCAGGGCAAGTGCCTTGACCCCTGTGTCTCCAGTTCCAGGGAAAGGAATGAAATCCTGATCCAGGAGTTGTGCCTGCCCAGTTGGGTCCTGCCACTAACTTCTCTGCTGCTCAGGAGAAGGGGTTCTCTGGCACAGGCCTACACTGTGCCTCCTGGCTCAGGCCTCATTACCTGCTGCGCCCTCGCATCTTGGTCCGAGTCTTGGTCGTGGTCAGCTATCAAAAAATCTTACCATCTTTTCTCTCTATTCCACCATCCCCTACAGCCCCCACCCCAAGTTCCCACAGTAGTCCCTAGCCTGCCCCCCAGTATATACCCTGGGCCCTCCACCTTCAACTCTTGTTCCTTCTTCCATGAGTGACCATCACTGAGGCAGCCAAGGCACCTTTCATTTAGCAGACAAAAAGGGGGCTGGAGCACTGGCTCCAGGAAAGCCGAGCTCAGAGCAGGGCTTGCTCCCGGAGCTTACACAGGCAGCTGTGAACTGGGAAAAGGAATAGGGTCGAGACCCGGGTTTGAATCAGAGCTGCATCTCCCCTCCTTGGAGTCGCTGTCTGCAGATACAAACAATGTACCAATGTACCTCTTCACAAGATTATTGTGAGAACAGCTGCAAAAAAATAAAACTGCTGTGTATCTACCAAAAAAAAAAAAAAAAGAAAGAAAATGGCTGCCATTATGGTGCAAGGGGGCCTTCCTTGGCTTCTTACGGAGGCTCCTATTGGGGTGGCGGACCACCAAAATTTACTCTTAACTTGAAAATGTTCCCACACATAAATTTTACCTCTAAAAAAAAACTAAAATCTTTAATTTATTGTGTTGGTGTACTTAAGAGGAAAGGGTAATATCTTGCTTTAAAATACATTAAAAATAAGCAAAAGTAGTATTGAAGAACAGATAGAATTTTACAAGAGAAATATTAATAGAATTTGGTAAGAGTAATATAGTGACAATCCGAAGTTAAAACAATTTGTTTTAAAAATAATTATAAAGCATTCACAATTAAGTAGACAATTAAAAAACCATTTTAGTTAGGATTCCAATATTGATCAATCCTATTTCTCTGTACTATTGCTTGATGCCCTATGAAAGGTCTATTGTACAGTTTACACCTTGTGTAGATTCCAACTCCCACTCAAAAGCTTTAAATGTTTTTTTCACACTTAACTAAAACTTTAAGTCCACTTACTCGAACTCAAGAGGAATCTTAAATCAAGAGGATGAAATTTTACTTAGCTGAAGCAGAATGAAAAATTACCAAACTCCAATGAATTTCTAATTTTAATATTCTATGAAGTTAGTGTAGCAGAATTACGTAGTCTATTAGAACTATTTGTGAACATAATATTAGGATGATCTTATTTATCTCGAAGGTGAGTTTTTTAAATCCTAGAAATCCTGAGCCTTTGGTAAAATGATGCTAAAGATCTCTCAAGTATTTACATTTCTTCCTTCTCTCACACAAGCAAGAATAGCAGCAGTTCTTGACTTTGCCTTCTTCATGATTTATTTTGTTCCAGAATTTAGAGAATAACGCTACCATGCTGAATACAAACTACCCCAGCTGAGTGACATCATTCTGTTAATATGTGAATTGCCCCGGACCTGAAACACTTTCACTCCTCAAAAGTAAATCATTTTCTTATTGGAAAATGCTGGGTTTTCCTTTCCTCAATCCAATCTTTTATGAATGTTTCGTCAAATACATGATTTTCAGGAGTCCTTTTTAGAGTAAATTCAAACTAGGAAACCTTGACATAGGGAACCCAATCCTCCAGTACTGATCACAATTCAAACCTAATCAAAAATGATGTTTTGTTCTTATAACGCCTAAAGTAGAACCCTGATGTTGGCGATATATACACAGTGCAATATTACGCAACTATGAGAAAAAGATGAAATCATGCAATCCGTCACTATATAGACAGAATTGAAGTGTATCCTGCCAAGTGAAATCAGCCAGAAGAGAGACAAATGGTCCCAGGCAACACAACCTGAGCCTACAAAGCTGAGCTTACCAAGAGGGCAGAGGAAATGGTTAGGAGGGGACTGTGGGACACTGAGAGGGGAAAATGGAGTATGGTGTGAGCCTATTATATGCATGAAGCAATCATTAGCATCACTGTAAATCATGGCACCAATATAATAAAAAGAAATAGCTTACTCAGTTTGCTCTATTATATTTTGGAAAATTATTTATCCTGGTTTTGAAATATTTATCACAAGGGGAAATATGATAAAGTCATAACAAAAACTGAGTGGTAGACATAAATTTTGGTGTTCTTATTCTTGTCCTTTTTGAGAGGTAGCTAAATTGAAAAATTATCTCTGAATTTAACTAACTCTCTGAAGCAGTTCAACAGACCTGTAGTATTTCCAGAGACTTTTTTACAGCTTGATTTATTCTAAATAATCTTTAGCCTTTGTTATTCAAGAGACTTATATCAAAGATCCACATAAATTATTGCAGGTTTAAGAAGTTAGTTTCATACTAATTTGTTTCTCCTCTTTCTCCTATCAGAAAATGTTCCAAACATAAAACCTCTTCCATTTTTAATCTATGAATTCAAGAAAGTGTAGAAACTAAACTGTAAATTAGCTGGATTTGGCAGTGCTCCCATATTCCATACAATTTTGAGTCCCCAAAACTAGCCTGGTGCAACAAATTTTCCCGAAACAATTTTTATGGATCAAATCCCTACTTTAAGTAGGAATGTATCTGTTTAACAAATACATTCCTAACAAAACATTTTCCACTTCTGGACTTCCCTCTCGTCAGAACTCCACCCAGCAGACCAGCGCTTCACAGCCCGGATCACCTACACCCACCCTGCAGCTTTTTCTCAATCCGGCCCAGGTATGCTGGTCCAGAGACTCTCAGGCATGGGGCAGAGCTGTTCCCTTGCTCTCCCTGTGCACAGCCGTTCATGAGGCAGTCGGGAGGCATGGCGGGTTCTAGCCCTGGCCCACAACCTCGGCAGAGCCTCACAACAAGCCAGGCCACCCCTCCTCACTCCACGGGCGCCGCCATTTTCCACTTCTGGACTTCCCTCTCGTCAGAACTCCACCCAGCAGACCAGCGCTCCACAGCCCGGATCACCTACACCCACCCTGCAGCTTTTTCCTCAATCCGCCCAGGTATGCTGGTCCAGAGACTCTCAGGCATGGGGCAGAGCTGTTCCTTGCTCTCCCTGTGCACAGCCGTTCATGAGGCAGTCGGGAGGCATGGCGGGTTCTAGCCCTGGCCCACAACCTCGGCAGAGCCTCACAACAAGCCAGGCCACCCCTCCTCACTCCACGGGGCGCCGCCATTTTCCACTTCTGGACTTCCCTCTCGTCAGAACTCCACCCAGCAGACCAGCGCTTCACAGCCCGGATCACCTACACCCACCCTGCAGCTTTTTCCTCAATCCGGCCCAGGTATGCTGGTCCAGAGACTCTCAGGCATGGGGCAGAGCTGTTCCTTGCTCTCCCTGTGCACAGCCGTTCATGAGGCAGTCGGGAGGCATGGCGGGTTCTAGCCCTGGCCCACAACCTCGGCAGAGCCTCACAACAAGCCAGGCCACCCCTCCTCACTCCACGGGCGCCGCCATTTTCCACTTCTGGACTTCCCTCTCGTCAGAACTCCACCCAGCAGACCAGCGCATCACAGCCCGGATCACCTACACCCACCCTGCAGCTTTTTCCTCAATCCGGCCCAGGTATGCTGGTCCAGAGACTCTCAGGCATGGGGCAGAGCTGTTCCTTGCTCTCCCTGTGCACAGCCGTTCATGAGGCAGTCGGGAGGCATGGCGGGTTCTAGCCCTGGCCCACAACCTCAGCAGAGCCTCACAACAAGCCAGGCCACCCCTCCTCACTCCACGGGCGCCGCCATTTTCCACTTCTGGACTTCCCTCTCGTCAGAACTCCACCCAGCAGACCAGCGCTTCACAGCCCGGATCACCTACACCCACCCTGCAGCTTTTTCCTCAATCCGGCCCAGGTATGCTGGTCCAGAGACTCTCAGGCATGGGGCAGAGCTGTTCCTTGCTCTCCCTGTGCACAGCCGTTCATGAGGCAGTCGGGAGGCATGGCGGGTTCTAGCCCTGGCCCACAACCTCGGCAGAGCCTCACAACAAGCCAGGCCACCCCTCCTCACTCCACGGGCGCCGCCATTTTCCACTTCTGGACTTCCCTCTCGTCAGAACTCCACCCAGCAGACCAGCGCTTCACAGCCCGGTTCACGCGGCCGCCTTGGCCGCGCGGTTCATTAATAAATGCTTTTTTTGGAGGTGTTTAAAAGAGTTTGCCTCCCGCTCGGCAAGCCTGGCAAGCTTCTCGTGTTGTATATGATGTGCCAAATTCCAGTAACAATTATATTAGGTCATTCCCATGACCTAATATAATGGTTTGAGGCTCTTTATGTTCCTGTAGCAAGCCGATGCCCCTGGCTCTACTGGCATGAGACAGGACATATGGAGATATTACTGGTGCCCGCTCTAGCAAATAGATGATCAACGGGAAGATCGTGATCGTGATCGTGAACAAAACATTTATAATTCCTTTGAGAATGTGGGGGGTGTGGCAGGGCAGGATATGCAAAAGAGTTTCCCAGGTAGATGAGGAATGTTTGAGTAAGAGTGATTTCATTTTTTTTACCCTATTGCTTCTTTTCAACTACTTACAATTAATCAACACTGGGGCCAGAGCAAAAGCATAGAAGATTTATCTTGCAATTCCTGACTGCAGATCCAGAAATAATCCCTGAACATCACTGGGTGTTGCTCAAAAAACAAACAAAAACCCTAATCAATTCTGCAAAGCAAATGTAAACTATCAATGGCCATAAAATGTTTCCTTGGCTCACTACTAAAAACGGCTTTGTTTTGTTGCTGTTGTTGTTGTTGTTTTGGGGAGCACACCCAATGATTCTCAGAGGCTCAGAGGTTACACTTGGCTCTGCACTCAGGTATTAAACATAGCTGTGTTTGAGGGACCATATGGGGCACCAGGGATCAAACCCTAGTCAACTGCATGCAAGGTAAGCACCTTACCCATTGAACTATCTCTCCAGTCCTCAAAAAGTATTTACTGAGCCCCCAACTTTATACCAGATCCAGAAGAAAGAGCTTAAGACATGTTTGTGGCCTTAGGCAGCTCTTGTTGAGAGTATTTGGTCAACCAGTAGAAAGGATGTTGACTCTCATCCTCTCCAACACTGATCACTTGATCACTTGAATCCCATTATTCATCGATTTGCTCGAGCGGGCGCCAGTAACATTTCCATTGGACCCTATCACGTGCCAATGTAGCCCAATGGCATCTGGTTGATTCAGGAATATGAAGAGCCTCAAACCGTTCCTTCAGGGTCTTAACAAGGAAGTCTGACCATCTTGTAGGTGGGCGCCCACGTGATCTTTTGACATCCCGTGGGATCCAGTTGGTAACGGCTCTAGTCCAGCGGTTGTCTCCAAATCGCATTACATGTCCAGCCCATCTGATTTTCGATGCCTGATGATTTTCTCCAACACTGAGTTCCTCTAAAAATAAAAGGAAAGCATTTCACAGGCTACCTCTTGGATAGCTGAAATTTTGTGAGCATACGAACTCAGTATATTTTCAGAAACCCATTTTCTATTGTTAAGGTTATTTTGCTTTGAGAATGGGTGGCTAATTAAGAACAAAGTCATTTCAACGGCTTTTCTCCCCAGCAATATAATCCAAAGTTGAGTTGTCTCTAAAGCCTAATTTCAAATTCTGCGTGGTTCTGGTAATGTTCTCATTCCATGTTTGTGATATCTACTTTTCTTACTATGGTGACTCTTCTTCTGACTCTTCTTCCTTCAATCTTTGCTTGTACAAGTAGTGGCTCTGACCATTTTATAAGATCTACTAATTTCCTTCTATCTATGGTTCTGTGTGCTTTATTATTTGAGTGTTGTGTAATTTATCTCCTTAAGATAGAACTGAGTTCAGTCTCCTACCTGTGATACAAGGAGCCCTGGGTTTCTGTGCCATGGGCGGTTGCATCACACAGTACGTGATGGATATAGCACTGCCTTGCTTTGACTCTGGTACCAATCCTAGGTCCATTCACCTCCTGTGCTCCCAAGAAAGGTCTCTTCTGTGCCCAAGTAAGGAACTATCTCTTCCTGTAGTCTTAAGAAACAGAATCACGAAGCCCGTAGAACTAAAACCATCAGGTGACATAACAAAGGCCACCATAAAATATTTTTCAGGCTGTATCTATATCATCATCCACTTAAAACTAATCTGTTAACATAAACATAAAATGAATAAAATTTTTTCCTGGTCTGTCTCCACAGCAATGACAAAATAAGGAATTCCTCATGTCTCAAGCTCATTTCTATAAGAATAACAACCTCAAACATGCACACCCAGGAGCCGGAGAGAGAGTACAACGGTTAGGGTGTTTGTTTGCCTTGCACATAGCTGACCTGGGTTTACATTTGGCATTCTGTACGA
The DNA here is from genome assembly GCA_021461705.1 of Cryptotis parvus. NCBI lineage: Eukaryota > Metazoa > Chordata > Mammalia > Eulipotyphla > Soricidae > Cryptotis > Cryptotis parvus. Next base: position 20,245 of record JAJIBD010008140.1, read on the forward strand.
ATACCCAAGTCCTGCTAGGAATAAGTCCAGGTACAGAGCCAAGAGTGACCCCTAAACATCACAAAGTATGGCCCCAAAGCAAATCAAACCCTGAAAATGTGCAACTAAAAGCAGAAATTAAAAGGAATAAAATCATAAGACTCACACATTGCCTTTTAAATTACTGCCTGAAAGCATAAAAAGTATAAGACATAGTTACTGATTAAAAATCTAAATCCTAAAAAAAAATCTAGCCACAAGGATCAGAAACATTTATCAGAGGAGCTTATGTTTCTGATAAATATTTAAGTGTGTAAGGCAGAACCACTGAGAACAATAAATACTTTATAGCTGGCACTTTGTCAAACCTATAAGTGGCTCTGCCTTAGAATTTTACATCATCACTGAATTTACAGTCATTTGATAAGTGGAACAGGACAAGAATTACTTCTTTCTAAATCTAAACCAGGTAATAAATCTAACATCAGTATTCTTCTTATTGTCTGTTATCATCTGATGACAATGCCTTTTACCTTCATTGTCTTGGCAGAAATATGCTATGTAAAATTATAATGTCATATCACTCACAATGATTTAACACTATCCAGCCCATACCATTTTAATCAATCAAAATTGTCGCTTTTTAGTGTAATGATTTTGTGGTGAATTCACAGTGTTTAACATGATAAATGGTGCTATCCACTGGTTGATTTACTAGTCTCTTCCAAAGTCTAGCAGTTCTGAAGGCTCTTCTTGCTTTTGGACATCTTTGGAAGTATCCAAGAAGAGTAATTTGTAGTAATAAAACCCTAATTTCCATGGCACCATGAAATCTCTCACCCCACCTCCCCAAAATAGAAAGTGATAGTAGCTGGAGCTATTTTTTTGTGGAAACAAACGTTTTGTGAATAAAAACTGTGATAAGCAGAACTGTTACTCTATAACTATATATGTTTATAGCACATATAATCATATACCCAAGTAGGACAGATACATTTTCTTCCTTCAGCACTATCAGGAAAAGTCTGGAGCACGCAACATTCCTTTTATTAAACTTAGATACATATAGTAGAAATCTTCTTGTTCTTTAAAATAATGCAAGATAGTTCAAAGTCCTAAAATATTTATAACTCCTTTCTAGTAAAAATGAGCAAATAAAAATCAACCCCAGTTCCTATTTCTCAATTATATTACACATTTAGGATTGACTACAATGCAGGAACAACCAACCACAAAATCTCAGTGGCCAAACACTGTAATTCCTTACTCATGCTGTATACCCCAAACAGGTCCACAGATAGTCATTTAGAAACTCAGTGGCTTGGGGACCCACGCTACATACTCCACATAGGTCACCAGAGAGTCACCGAGGGAGCACAGTTTATGGAGGCTCTATCATCTTATAGCTACGCCATCTGGAATATGCAGCCTCCTGAGGCAAAACAGAAAGGAAAGAGAGTGCTGCCTTTCCCAAATCAGTCATTACATTACTAAATTACATGTCTCTTGTGCTTCGTAAGCCATTGGCCAGAACTAGTTACATGGCTCTTCGAGGAGAAAACAGAATACTGGTGAGCCCAAGAGTTCTCGGCCTACATGCTTTTAAAGAATGAAAAGCGTCCAGATTTATTATAGGCAGCTCTCCTTGTAGGAAACTGTTCTTGCTCTGGAATCTGGAATCTTACACACTTCAAATTACCTATATGACAGAGAGTTAATAACAATGATTGATTTCATTATTTGAGCTGACATATATAATTGAAAGAGGAAAGCAAATATCCTGCCTATAGTGGATTAAGCTAATAAAAAGCACTTACCTTTAAATTTTTTAAGATGCTGTTTCGGGTTTGCAAAGAAATGAAGATCATTTAAAATAACAATTTTCATTTTGGGTGCCAGGGATGTGGTCCAAGTGACAGAACACATGCTAGGTTCAACCCCAGCACTCCAGGCTGCCTCTGCCAGCGTTGCCCAGCATGGGCCCCGGGATCCAGAGGACCAGGAGCATCACCTGGAATAGCTCCCACAACATAGCAACATGTCCCCAAAATATCCATTTTGACACCTGCCTTTCCATTCTTGCTTGTTGAGACATAGGTATCTAGTTTAAGCACAAACCCATTAATTAGTGGGTTGTTGGAGGACAGGTTTAGCTAACCTGGGAGCTTTGTTGTTTTGCCCACTCCCAGCTTAATCTTATTTAAGCCAAGGTTCATTCTAATGAGACCTCTCTTCTATGTAAACACTGCTAGAGGCTGTGGCACTTACAGAAGTCACCTTGATTGAATAACTTCTGACTTATACATCTACTAAGACTTCTATGTTTTCTAGATTGGGCACAGCTCCTTTTTATACCCACTGCACCCAGCGTGGGACTGTTAGAATTTACCAGGAGACTACCACCCTGGCTACGCTGAGACCATAGGAAGACTATAGGAAGGATCGTACTAAGCAGGCGAATGTGACCCTTTCAGTACACGAGAACAAGATACTCAGAATCACCCTGGTGCAGATAATAATAAGAAGGACCTTGTGGGTACCATCTAGATTACATGAAGCTCATGAAGTTAAGATGTATTACTTTATATCAGCCCTCTCTCTCTCTCTCCAGTGTTTTACATAAGAGATAATCTCCTTAGTCCTTGGCGTAACCTTTGTTTATACCTGCAATAGGGTATGGCCTACATTCTGTTTAGAGTTCTTTATTGACAGGACCCTCCCGGTTGGATTACTTTTGGTGTATATAAGGGGGCTGCCTTGAGGGCCGCTTCACCTTTTCACCTGTTGCCTTTTGGGCCTTTTAGCTTTCGGCTTTTTGGCTCCTCAGCCTTGCAGCTTTTGGCTTTGGCGTTTTGCTCTTTGGCCTTTTGCTCCTTCTGGGTAGGACTCAGCTCGGGTGAGATCCTTTCCCTTTGGTGGGAGATTTCCAGGCTCTTTAGTATGGTCTAAGTTCGGACCAGAGCTAGAGCTTGTTCATTATATTGGATTGCTGTGGGGGAGCTTTTGTACTATTAAAAGCCTTTTTTGGAACCTGCACGGACTCGTGAGTTTTCATCTGTTCTCCCGGCGTCCTTGGAGGTAGAAGAGAACTTCAGCCCTGATACTGTCGGGGGACCCGACATCCGGGAGCTCCCCGACAGTGGGTTATCAGGAGGGAAGGAGAAAGATGAGGAGTGAGAGAGACAAGGTGTGGACCAAGTGGACACAATATAATTGTTAAGCCTTTACTCCAGAAACTGCATAATGTTATAATGTGATAATGTCTACAAATGCCGTTAGCATATATTCCTGAAACTGTATAATGTTATAATGCAATAATGCAAATACCATTGAAAACTGTTACTAATCTAAAATCAACAGTCAGCCTTAGAAGGATGAGTTGAGTTCCTACTTCCTGTGGAAGTAGGTCCCTTCCCGCTGTTACCACCCCAAGACCCTGCCAAATGCCATGTTACAGGTTCCTCAAAAACCTAGCTAATGGAAAAAGGAATAGGATACCTCATTTATGCAAAAAGTAATTCCTGAGGACCACTATGCATCAGATGACCTATAATAATCTGAG
>JAJIBD010008141.1:0-91598 GCA_021461705.1 Cryptotis parvus
CTGTGATTTGGTTAGGCTCACTTCATGTGGATGAAGATGGGTACTGGTTCTGCAGAAAAGTTCCTTACTATTCTACTAAAGGAACCAATTTTGTTTCAAAACAATCATTTTTTAAAGAATGAAGTGAGTTACCATGATGCTTTTCCCGTTAAGTTAGTATTCATAGACTCCTTCTGCACAAACAGTTTCAATTATATGCCTGCAACGAATAGTTAAAGGCTTTATTATTGTCAGAATGTAATAATTGCACTGAGAGATCAAATTTATCTTTAGTTTTTGCTCATCTTAAATCTATGTTTCTCATCGATGCTTTAAAGGAGCATATCCTATCTTATTCTAGTTTTCTGTTAAATACACACAGCCTAGAGCTTGAGAGACAGCACAGGGCCTTAAAGTGAGTGCCTTGCATTCCTTGAGCACAGAAAAAGTCTGCACAGCTTGACACTTAAACACCTTTTCTTCTCCTTATTATATGAAGGTGCTAGTTCAGTACCCTCCTGTATATTAAGCTCCTTGTGGTTAGAATGTTTATTTTAGGCTGTGTGTTCAAATATGCTTGTGTATGTATATGAAAAGAATTGTTTATCAACAAGGAGGACATATTGGGAACACAAAAAGGGTATTCAGGAAGTACTTGTTTAATAAATAATGTTTCTTTCAGGTTCATCTCTGTTCTAGATCTCCAAGAGACCCACATTTCACATTTCCCCAATTTCACAGACATTTAAGATTTTGTCTCATTGTTCCCCTAAACACACACACACACACACACACACACAAAGCTATATATTTGGATATAAAGTCCTCAATAGCTGTGATAAGAAGCTAATTCTATTTCAGTAAGTCTCTCTAGATTCAAGGCCTTTTTTTTTAACCAGTAGATTTAATCACGATTTCACACAGTCCCCTTTTACTTAACTTCTTCCTCATATTGGTGTTGTTTTGGGGCCCCATTCTTGGGTTGATCCTACCAGGCAATAAAAACCTATTGACTTTTCTCTGGCCCCTTTCCTCTGTTTAAAATTTTAATTTTATAAGTTTTGTAATTTTTATTGAATCACCATAAATTATAAAGTTACAACTCTAAAGCTGTAGGAATAATCATGATTGAGTTTCAGGCCTACAATGTTGCAGCATTAATCCCATTCCCAGGGTTCACTTCTGTCGGAGATGCCACTGGGGTCCCTGACAGTGTCAGGACAGAAGTTCTCTTCTACCTCCGAGGACGCCAGAGGGAACAAATAAAAACTCACGAGTCCAGCGCAGTTTCAAAAAGGCTTTGAATAGTACAAAAAGCTCTTCCACAGCAATCTAATATAACGAAAGAACTCTAGATCTGGTCAGAACTTAGACCATACAAAAGAGCGTGAGTCTCCCACCAAAGAGAGAGGATCTCACCCGAGAGGAGTCCTACCCAAAAGAAGGGAGCAAAAGGCCAAGGGGCCTCAAGTCAGTCCCCTTCGCTTTTTTTTGTGGGGGGTCACACCCAGCAATGCTCAGGGGTTTCTCCTGGCTTTGCACTCAGGGAATTACTCCTGGCGGTGCTCAGGGGACCATATGAGATGCCGGGGATCGAACCCCGGGCAGGCACTGATGGCATGCAAGGCAAACGCCCTCACCCGCTGGACTATCGCTTTGGCCCAAGTCAGTCCCCTTAGATACACCAAAGTAATCGGACAGGGAGGGTCCTGTCAACAAAGAACCCTAAACAGATTGTAGAAGGGCGGTGCCACACCCTACTACAGGTATAAACAAAGGTTATGCCAAGGATTAATCCCTTCTACCAAGATTATCTCTTATGTAAAACACTGGGAGAGAGAGAGAGAGAGAGAGAGAGAGAGAGAGAGAGAGAGAACTGGTATAAAGTAATACATCTTAATTTCATGAGCTTCATGTAATCTAGATGGTACCCACAAGGTCCTTATTATCTGCACCAGGGTGATTCTGAGTATCTTGTTCTCCTGAACAAGAGGGAGAAAGGATCACACTCGCCATGCTTGAGAGCAAACTAGTATGATACTTCCTATAATCTTCCTATAGTCTCAATGTAGCCAGGGTGGTAGTCTCCTGCTAAGTTCTAACTGTCCCACGCTGGGTGCAGTGGGTATAAAGAGGAGCTGTGCCCAATCTAGAAAACATAGAAGTCTTAGTAGATGTATAGTCAGAAGTTATTCAGAGTCAAGGTGACTTCTATAACTGCCACACACTCTAGCAGTGTTTGCATGGAAGAGAGATCTCATTAGAATGAACCTTGGTTTAAGTAGATTAAGCTGTGAGTGGGCTAAACTGTCATCCAACACACTTCCCTCCACCAGTGTTTTTAATATTACAAAAGCACATTAGCAGCAAAGTATGCAATACAAAACAGATCATGTAAATTTCCCCACTATCATAACCCCCTTCCCGTGTTGCTTCTACCTTGACACCGCAGGCTAAGAGCACCCGCTCAGGGTGTCCTAGCCTCCTGTCCGGAGATTGCCCACTCAATCACTGTGACCTTGGATGAGTCACTCAAATCTCAGATTCCTCAGATACCCAGATTACAACTGGGTATCACATCGCCCGGATTGCTCGGTTCTAAAGCACTGTGCCAAGGGTGGGGGATAGGGCTCGAGGTCGCTTTAACAAGTCCTATCTGCTGCAAGGCTCACCTCTCAGCTGACCAGCAGCTGTAAAGAGTGGCCTTCCACAGTGACCCAGCCTTGCCACACAGCGCCCATTAGAGCCGGGCACGGAGTCAGAGACTACTGAAAAGCTCAAGGCATAATTCTTTGTAGCTATCTCTCCTAACTTGGAGAATACACTTAGCTTCCTCTCGGGCCAATTCTATATCTTACAGGTAAATTAAAGGACCCTGGCACAGGTCCTGCCTTCTGTCTTCACAGACAGCAGCGAACCCACCCCCTAGTCTGAGCCACGACACCTTGTCAATTGCCCAGGATCCCTTGCTTCATTATTTGATTTCGGCGCATTCCACGCTGAAAGGGCCTCTGATTGGTTGAAGGTGGTCAAATTTCCTGTCTGATTGGCTGAAAAACAGCCAGCAAGGGTAGTTAAGGCCAGGGGCGGGAATAGGGCGGTCTAGGACTGCGGACGGTAGATAACGATTGGTTCAGAATGAGTCAAAGGCGGAAGCAGGGTTTGGAGGGGCCTCCTGGACGCGGAGTTGAAGAGCGTGATGGAACTAGTCCGATGTCCCGAGCACGGTAAGGTGCCGGGGCCCCAGGGACCCCAGAGCTCTGCTAGTGCGGCGCGGCGTCATCGATGTCACCTTGTCTCCTCAGGATCCCTCTGTTTGCTGAAGACAGGCATCCGCGACGGCGTGAATAAAGGAAAGAGCTTCTACGTGTGCCGGGCGCACTTGCGGCTTCGTGCGGGCCACCGAGTAGGTCTCGCGAGGGGCGCGATTCCCTGGGGCTGGCACCCCGGAACTGGGTGCCCTGGTCCGCCAGACGCGGCCCCTTTAAGAATGTGAGGGCCGGAGCGGAGGTACGGCGGGAAGAACGCTTCCCCTGGCTCGCGGCGGTGGACACAGTTTGCATTGCCGGCACCCCAAGTGGTCCCCCAGTGCAGACAGGAGTGATTCCTGGAGTGCAGAGCCAGGAGGAAGCCCTGAGCATCGCCCGGGGTGACCCAATAAACCGAAAAAGAAAAGCCGAGACCCAGAAATATCAAGCATGGTCTTTACATTCAGTTAATCGTGTTTTCAAAAGCATTGTTTGTTTTTACAAACACAGATGGTTGCCAGTTTTAGGCGGCTGTTTCAGACCATCAGCACTTTTCCTAGTTGCTAATGATCCTTGGTAAAAAGTTATTTACCTCTTTAGCAGGTAAGGGACACATAATGGTTATTAAAACTCAATTTTTTTTGAGTAAAACTTAATAGAAACATGGCCTTGTATAAAGTGCCATTTGTCCAACCACACTGGTATACAAACTAATGCAGTGACATGGGTTATTTGATAAACTCCAGCTAGTTATATGTCAACCAGAATATAAGCAAAGAGGGAAAGGACCATAAATCATGGAAATCTTTTAGATTTTTTGCCCAGAACCATCCTCTTGAAATGTTTTGTGAATCATTTCATTCTTATAAAGTTGGAAGGAAGGCATTAATCACCAGCTTAAAGCAGATCGGTGGCATGTTGCTAGCATAGCCTTGGAATAATACCAGTCACTACCGTCTTCCTAAAGGAAATGGGAACATTTGTAACCAGACTTAACTACTTGGGGTCTGTCGCAATACGGAGATCATGCAGCATAGTAAATGAGGACAAAGATGTTGATGAAATTTACTTGAGGTGAGGTGCGGAGGGAAGGTGGGCCCTTGGAAGAGGAAACAACTGACAGAAATGTGATTTGCAGACCTCTGGGAGGTCATCCATGGACTCAAGTTTCAGGTCCAGCTTGGAGTGAATTTGAGTATGTTGCTCAAACACAGGCTCTCTCCCCTCTAGGATTCCCGTGTCTCACTGCCTGTTGCACGAGAACTTTGTGGTGGAACTTCAGGGATTGGTTCAGCCGCAGGACAGGAGTGAGTACAGGTATGTGTCCAACGGGAGTATCTATGTGTGTTTGCTCTTATTTACTTATTTATTTTTACTGCAACAGTTGTAGCCAGGAGTGTTTTCCTGGGATTGGATTGTAAAATTCACAATAAAAAGCAAAGAGGATTTTCAGATGTTGGTAACTCCATCACAGCCTATCTCAGAAGCCTGAGGTAGTTTCCTGTCAGGATAAACCGATCCACTTTACTAGCTGCCCTGTGCTTAAGTAGCCAACACCTGCTGTCATTGGGTTGGTAATAGAATGATACATTGTGTAAAAATGTCTAGTGTATGTTAAAGAGTCTCAATGTTTATTCTCCTATTTTGGGCTCTCAGGAAGGACAGGAGGTATATTTAAACAGTAAGTGATCTGTCTCATGACTTTTATATGACATTTGTATTGACATAGAAATAGGAGGGTTATATTGAACAGATTTATAATCTGCATTTGGAGTAACAGAATTGTAAGCATTTGGTTTGGTAACAATTTATCTCGAATTTTTTAAAATTTATTTCTTTATTTTCATTTTATTTATTTTGGACTGCCTTTACCTGATAGAGCCACCCCACCTGCTCTCTGTGGCACCCATCAATCTGTTCTCTATAGATTTGGTTTAATTCTCATTTTTGTAGGTTCACTGTAGGGGCTACACATGGCATGTGGGGAGTCCCCGCAGGGCCTTACCCATGTGAGACATGTGCTCTGTCATCAGCCTCATCCTCGAATCCTCTCTTCGATTCCTCACACACCGCAGTTCCCTGTTTCTCTGACGTGTTACCCTTCATATCTCAGACCTCCTTGTCGCTCATGAAATGTTGCGTCTCTTCCAGCAGCTGACATGTCTCCCCTGTTAGGTAGGAGCATAATCCCTTCTGTCCACAATTCCTGTCAGCTGTTTCCTTATCTTGGCTTTCCCATTATCTTGCAGCTTCTAACAAGTGATGCAGTGAATGAGGCATAAGATACCTTTGCAAATTAGTGTTTTAACTGTACTCAGAGGTTGAGTAGCTGGAATAGCTGTAACTACTAATAGCTGGAATAATAGTAACTATTCCAGTTACTACTACTAACAGTAGTAGTAGTAACTGGAATAGCTGAAATATCCTATGATATTTCTGCTTCCAATGTTTGATGACCCGCCCAGCTGTTTTCCAGACTGGCTGGGCCGTTACCACCAGTGTGTATATTCTGTCTTTCTCCACATCCTTGCCAGTGCTTGCTGCAGCTTGTCTTTCATCTACTGTGGTTTTGACTTGTGTTTCCTTGATGATCAGTGATGCTGAGCACCTTGTCATCTCGGCTGCTGCCCATCTGTGGGCCTCATTGGGGAAATGTCTGTTCAGGTACTCTGCTCCCCGCCTCCCTTAGTGATAGAATTGTTTGGGTTGTTGTTTTGTCTTTGTTTCTGTTTGGGGCTGTACCCAGCTGTGCTCAGGGCTTGCTCCTAACCTTGCTCTCAGGGATCACTCCTGGAGATAGTGCAGTGGGTAGTGCTCCTGCCTTGCGTGCCACAGACCCAGGTTTGATCCTCGGCAGCCCCTATGGTCCCCTGAACCCCACCAGGAGTGATCCCTGAGTGCAGAGCCAGGAGTAAGCCATGAGCACAACTGAGAGTGGCCCCCAAACAAAAGAGATGGGGGTGGGGAGAAAGAAAGGAAGGAGGGAGAGAGGAAGGGAGAGACAAAAAAAAAGTAGATCATGTTCATCAGATCCTGGGAACTCAGGCTTCTCCCCAAGAGCTAGGAGTAAGACCTGAGCACAGGAAAGGGAGAGTCAGACAGACAGAAGCAGTTGCTAATGAGTCTTTAGAGTTGTTCATAGATCCATCAGTACATTCACTCTGTCTCTTGCCTGGTTTCCCCTTCACTAGTTTGACTTCTCAGTTTGTTGATTGCGTACTTTCCAGTGCAGAAGATTTACTTGGTCCCTCTAGTTTGTTTGGCATTGTTTTCCAGATCCAGGGTAAAAATTGTTGAAGAGCCGCTGGGGTCCCCAACAGTATCAGGAAGCAGTTCCCTTCTACCGCAGAGGTCGGGCGGGGAATGGAAGAAAACTCATTAGTCCAGCTCGGTTCCAAAAGACTTTTACTAATTCAATAACAAAACAAGTTCTGCCACTACAGTCAAAGACCTCTAGCTTTTGGTCAGATCATAGACAATGAGCTTGGGCCTGAGTCTCCCACTCAAAGTGAATCCTCAAGTCAGCCCCCTTATATATCCAAAATAGATCCTAACTTCAGGGAGGATAATGTCAACAAAGATCAATGAATAAGCTTCTAGGTGTAGAAGTGCGGTAGTACCCTAGTACCACCCTAGGGTGGTATCATACTTGTTTCATGTCTAAACAAGTGATTATGCCAAGGACTAGTTCTTTTCTCCAGGCCTGGCAAACTACCCTTGTCGTATTTGATATGCCAAAAACCAGTAACATTTATAGATCCCATTCCCATTACCTGAACAAATGGAAGCTCTTCTTGTTCCTGGAGCGAGCAGATGCCCTTGGGCTACGCTAGCATGCGACAGGATGCAACAGGACGTATGGAGATGTTACTGGTGCCTGCTTGAGCAAATCAATGAACAATGGGAAGACAAATGATACAGTGATCTCTTATGTCAAAACACTGGGGAGAGAGAGAGAGAGAGAGAGAGAGAGAGAGAGAGAGAGAGAGAGAGAGGAGTGAGTTGGTATAAAGAAATACATCTCAAAGAATGTATATTCATGGGGAGAAACATAATTTCATGGGTTTCATGCAATCTAGATGGTACCCACAAGGTCCATCTATTTTCTGTTCTGCACCAGGGTGATTCTGAATTTCTTGTCTGTTTGCTGAAAGGGTCATGCTCGCCTGCTTGAAGGCAAACTAGCATGATCTTTCCTTTGATCTAAAATGGTAGTCTCACTGTAGCCAGGATGGTGGTCTCCTGGTAAATTCTAATTGTCCCACTCTGGGACCAGTGGGTATTAAGAGGAATTGTACCCAATCTAGATAACATTGAAATCATAGTAGAGATTGTAGTAATATTTCAGAAGTTACTGATTCAGAGTCAAAATAACTCTTTTAACTGCCTCACCCTCCATCAGTGTTTACCCAAAGAGAGATCTCATTAGCATGAGCCCTGGTTTAAGAACATATACAGGGGCCAGAGTGATAGCACAGTGGATAGGGCATTTGCCTTGCACGTGGCAGACCCGGATTGATCTCTGGTATCCCATATGGTCTCAGACCACTGCCAGGAATAATTCCTGAGCGAAGAGCCTGGAGTAACCCCTGAGCATAGCTGGGTGTGACCCAAAAGAAAACATGTAAACAGCTTAAACTGTAATTGGATTAAACAGCAAAGCTCCCAAACTAGCAAGGCCTGTCATCCAACAAAAAACATCAAACAAATTACTATGAATTTCCTCCTAGTCTTATGGTTTCAAGTCTTCTATTTAATTCTTACCCCTTTTGGGTTAATTTTTGTAGATGGGGTAAGATAATTGTCTACTTTCATTTATTTATGCTTGTGGCTGTCTAGTTTTCCCATCATATATTGATGCAGCTCTTTTTTTATTGTCTATTCTTGGCCTTTTAAGTTAATTGATCATATAAGTGTGGGTTTATAGCTGCATTTTCTATTCTGTTCTATTTATAGCTCTGTTTTATGCCAATACCTTACTGTTTTGATAACTAGCTTTCTAATGTAGTTTGAAATCAAGAATATGATGCCTCTAGCTTTGTTCTTCAGTTTGATTCTGAGAGTCTTTGTGGTGTTTTTTTGTGGTGTTAGTTTTCTGAATTAGGGCAGAGTGATAGTACAACAGAGAGGGCTTTTTTTGCCTTGCATGTGGGTCCAACCCAGGTTCAATCCCCAGCATCCCATATGGTACCCCAAGAACCGCCAGGAGTGATTCCTAAGTGCAGAGCCAGGAGCAGACCCTGAGCATTGCCAGTGTGACCAAAAATTTAAAAAAAAATCAGAATTATGTCCTATTTGTGTGAAAAATGCCATTGCTAATTTCATAGGGATTATACTCAATATATAGAATGCTTTGGGTACTTTGCACATTCTAACGTTCACTGTCTGTCTGTCTTCCTGTTCATCATCGATTTGCTCGAGCGGGCACCAGTAACATCTCCATATGACCTGTCTCATGCAAGTAGAGCCCAAGAGCACCTGCTTGCTCCAGGAACATAAAGAGCCTCAAACCATTCCATCAGGTCATGGGAATGAGGTCTATAACTGTTACTAGTATCTGGCATATCAAATACAACACGGGTAGCTTGCCAGGCTCTGCCGTGCGGGTAGCATACTCTTGTAGTCATCTCAAAATTCAGCATTTATTTATGAACTGCCCAGCCACTTGCTGCGCGCGAGCCCGACTGTGATAGGGTGGTCTGCTGGGTGGAGTTCTGACGAGGGGGGAGGCCAGATGTGGAAAATGGAGGCCCTCATGGAGTGGGGGTTGTCTGGTTTGTTGTGAGGCTCTGCTGGGGTAGCGGGCCAGGGCTAGAACCTGCCATCCCTCCCGGGCTCCTCATGAGCAGCTGGGCACAGGGAGAGCCAGTAGCAGCTCTGCCTGCTACTTATTCTAACATTAAGTTAATTCTTTAACTGCTGAACACTCACAACGTTTGTTTGTATCTTTACTTTCTTTTATCAGTATCTCAGTTTTCAGTGTGCAGACTTTTGCCTCCCTTGTTAAGCTTATTCCCTGTTATTTCCTTTTTTTTACTTTGTTTAAACACTATTTACAAAGTACAAAGTTTTTCACATTACAGTTCTTAGATTCATTGTTCAACACCAATCCCATCACCATTGTGCCCCCCCCACTACCAGAGACCCTCATTTCCCACCCACCCCCATCCCCATGCCTGCTCCCTTAGCACTAATTATATTGATCATTACAGCTCATAGAAGGGAATGGTGTTGATTAAGTCATGACTTCTTTTCTGGGTTGTAATGTGAGAGTCTGGCCGATTTCGCTGTTATTTCTGAAGCAATTGTAAGTTGGATTTTCTTAATTTTTTCTCATAATTTGTTACTAGTGTACAGAACCACCCCAGATTTTTGTATATTTGTTTCGCATCCTACTGCTTGACTCCATCTCCCCTACTCCCTTCCCTACCTTGCTTTCTAATCTCAGTTTTATGATCTAAGGCCATGATGGGCTTATTGTTGTTGGAAACTGTTTCCCTTGGGCTGTGTATTCCACAGGTGAGGAGTTATTTGAAACCATCTTGCCCTCCCTCTGACTTACTTCACTTAACTGTGTTACTTTCCAGTTATTGTGTGTTTTTTTCCATAGGTACATCGAATTCCATTGTGTATATATACCACAAACTCATTGTCCGTTCATATCTGTTGTTACATATTTTGGTTGCCTCTGTGCTCTGGCTGTGTTCAGTCCTGCAGTGAACATAGCTGTGCGTCTGTATTTTCCAGTATTTCTGGAAAATATTTTCAGTATTTTTCAACCTCGAGTTTGAAGCAGACGGCGCTCCCAGCATCAGTGAATGAGAGTTCCGTGCCACTGAATCCTGCCAATGTGGGTTATTTCCGGTCTGGTTGGTGGTTGGTCAAAACTGGGGTTTTGACCTCCATTTCCCTCATCCTAAGAGAAGTTGAATGCTCTTTCATATGCCCGCCAGCCACCTGATTGTCCCTTCGGGAATTGTCTGCATTTCCTCTCCCTATTTTTGATGGGTTGCAAGTTTTTTTGGTTGCTGAGCTTGTGAGTGCTTTACCTCTCTCAGATATTAGCCCTTTAACTGGAGCATTGTGTGAAAATGCTATCTCCCATTCAGTCAGGCATCTTTCTTTTATGTCAACGTGCAAAACCTAAAATGTTTTAAATTTAAAAGTTAAAAGTCTGATGTAGTGCCAGGGACTGGCACTGCGTGAACTAGGTCTGAAGCAGGGGTGCTGTGAGGACTAAGGAAGAGAGACAGAAATAAGAGAGGAAAAAGCAAGAGGATCAGGGGGCTAACGGCCTCGTGGAGGAGAGCCCGGACCGTCCTCAGCTTGTTCTATTTACTGCTTAGAACCAGTACCATAACACAGACATGCTTGTGTTGGCTTGGACTGTTCTGCGTCTGAGGGCGCGAAGATCTAGGACATCTGCCTGGGTGCAGCCTCCCCTCTCAGGGCTCCAGCATTCTGGACTCTGGTCCCCAACATTGTTGTCAGGCGAAATGGGAATCTATATTGAGATCATTTAGATTGACATATGGTTGGGAAAAATTGCAGAGAAATCCCATGTAGATTTGATCTAGTGGCAATATATTTGCAAAATTCAATGATATGCTGTACAAGTAGTAGTATATTGATACCGATACAATCTGCTGCACATTTAATTTGTGGAAGTTTGTGTGCATTGTCCCTTCTGTACAGTATCTCCTGGTGGTTTGTGTGTTTGCTGCACAGTTGTGAAGGATTGCGTTACCTGGGCTGTCTCCTCCTGGCCTTGGACTCCCTCAGCCTCATGCTCCTCCCTGCCCCTCACCTCAAGACTCATCCACTGGTACACTTATATTAGTTTAAAACTGTAAACGTAAATCACAGCTCATAACTGTGGCTTTTTCTCTGTTTAAAAAATGGTGTTATTTGTCTTTTTATTATTAGGTTGCAAACTGTCTCTGTATAATTCTCAAAGAACCTTTGGCAGATAGATGCATTGCAAATATTTTTTTCCGTGATTTCCATTTTCATAACCCTTTTGAAGAGCAGAGGTTTTTCATTTTTATGATGTTGAATTTATCATTTATTAATAAATGCTTTAGTATTCACACTGAGAAATTGTTGCCTACCCCAAGATTACCGACATCTAAAGTGGTTTCTTCTGGATGCTTCACATTTTTAATGCCTTTTCGTTTATTCTTTTAGCTGCCTCAGATTAGTTTGGTTGTAAGGAAAGTCGAAATTCATCTCTTTTTTCTATACATGGTTGAATAAATATTCAGTTGTTCCAGCACTATCTTTGGGCTTGGCTCACACCTTGCCTTTCTCAGCTTGTTCCTGGCTCTGTGCTCGGGATCTCTCCTGGTCATGCCTGGGGGTCAGAGACCAGAACCTGTCAGCTAAGTGGAAGGCAAACCAAGTGTCTGGCCCTTCAGTACCGGTTTTGAAGACTTTTCCTATATAAATACTTGGATCTGTGAAAAATCAATTGACTGCCAGGTGTGGATGTTTCTGGATTTACTGATTTTTTTTCCATTGATCCAGTTGCCTGTTTTTACAGTTAGGTAAGATTGTGTCTTGAGTCTTCTCTCCCCCCACACACACACACACAATATTGACTATTCCAGGTCTTTTTTACCTTCCCATATAAAATGTTGAGCCCATTTTGTTAACTTCTACAGAAAACTCTTTGGAACTAGTTGACTCTGTATTGGTTTAGTTAAGAACTGCCGTTAATGATGACAAGCATATAGTCTTGAGCATCAAATCTTCTGAATTCTAAAGAGTTTTCATCTCTTTTAATATTTTCATTATACAGTTCTGCTCCTTCTTTGTTACATTTAGTCTTCGGTGTTTATTTCCTTTATGCTGTTGTCAGTGGGATTTATGGTTGGCTTCTAGTTGTTTTCTCCTGGTACACGAAACCAATGAGCCTCTAGTGCACACAGACGGTGCCCTTCTGAACCTGGGAATCTCTCCTGGACACGACCATATTCTCAGGTGGTGGAAGCCACTGAAGAATTGATCCGGTTTGCACTGAAAGATGAAGTGTGGAGAACGGGGTAGGAAGTGAAGACAGTGGAGCGTGAAAGCCTCCGGGAATGGTAGTACATGGCATGTGAATCTCTTAACCACCACAGCACCTGCTATGATGGGTCTCCCTGTCCCAAGTGTTGCAGACAGGAAGTATTGGGAGGGCTGAGGAAGGGGACCTAGGCTCAGGGTCATGCTGTGGCTTGTGAGGTCCAGTCCTAGGTCTAGCTCACTTGGACCCTTTCTCCAAGTGAATGGTAAAGGGTTTGGACCGAGGCAAGGGCAGTGGTGTTGGGCTCACTGTGACTAGAGAAAAACCTGCTGAAAGAGGATTCATCGGGCATTTCCCCTGTAGGGCATGGCTGTTGTGTCACCAGGTGTATGATCATGTAGCCCTGGGTTCCTAGCATGAGGTCTCGGTGAAACTGTGTGATGCTCTTAGCCTGGCATTGGTGTTGGCAGTGCTCCGTTGGCAGTTGCTCTCTTGGGGTTATGCCTATGGGCTTTACTGTGAAGACAAGAAAGGGAGGAAGAGCACTGGGATCTGTGGCTGACACAGCTTTGGACTAATCCCATTTTACATTTATGTGAAATCAGCTAGAAAAATTAAGTGAGCGGCTTCAAGAAAAATTCTGTGCTGAAGATAACATTAGGAACTACTCTTTAGCATGCTGCATGGTGCTGAGCAGACCAAGCAGAGGAGTCATCATTAGTTTAAAATAGAGGAAGACATTTCCTTTTAAGGGCACTGTGCTTGTTTTCATCGAGAACTAGGCATGGGAGGCTTAATGGGGCCCTAAAATGTTGTGTTAGGGCCTGGAAGATGCTGCAGTGGCTAAACACGCTTAACTCAGCAGGTGCAAGGCTGTGAGGTCCAGCCTTAGTAAATTTGGAGATTTCTGAGGGATTGGGCCTCTCCAGCCTTGTGATTAGAGCAAGAGGTTCTGTGGGTGCCTCCTGACTGGGAAGTGTCCAGGATCCAAGTGAGGCTGAGAACCTGCTCCTGGGCCAGGTATATGCCATGGGAGCCTGTCCATCCAGTGCTCTGGGACGCCTAGTGGGGGAAATGGAAATACATTAAAGTGCTGTTTCAGGACAAGTGAAAGTAAGTCCTGCAACACATAACAAATTGACGAAAGCAGACTCAGTACCCGTAGAGCTGCAGATTGCACTACACTCACTGGGTACGTCCTATGAACCGTCCTGTCCTGAGCAGGCAGGAGGGGCCGTTGCAGAACTCTCGTATTTGGAGCATCATCCCAGCGATGATTTTCAATACTTTACATCCTCAGATGAGCAGGATTCAGTTGGAGCTTCTGAATAGCAGACAGGAGCAGCAGCAATCGCCAGTGTGGACAGGCAATAAAGGACCTTAAAATGTTGCTGTGCAGTTGTGCTGTTTGCAGTTTTCTAGTTTTAACACCAGATGGCACCGCACACCAGCTTTCTACACATAGCCCTGGCACCCCCACATTTGTTTTTTTTTTTTGTTCTTTTTTTGTTTTTTAATATTTTTATTATACCACCATAAGATATAGAGTTACAAAGATACTCATGTTTGGGTTTCCGTCATACAGTGTTTGTTCCACACCCATCCCTCCACCAGTGCCCATTTCCCACCACCAATGTCCCCAGTTCCCTTCCCTCCCTCCCCCAGCCTGCCTCTATGGCAGCACTTTACCTTTCTTCTCTCTCTCTCTCTCTCTCTCTCTCTCTCTCTCTCTCTCTCTCTCTCTCTCTCTCTCTCTCTCTCTCCCCTTTCCCCCTTATACATTGTGCATTGTGGCTTGCAATCTACATTTAGAGGTTAGCATGTACATCCCTTGCCTGCATTCAATACTCAGTTCTAGGCTGGTATTATCATTTCCAGTGATTATTAGTATACTGTTTGGCACCTTACCCTTGGATATTGCCATGTGACAGTCCCTCAGAACCAGAGGGAAGAAATCTGGCCTTCAATGATGTCTCACCTTGGGTTATATGTGGTGGGACTTTGTCACTGAGCTTCTGAGTTTGTGTTCATTTTTTTATAAGATGCTGTTAAAATAGATGGGAAAAAATAGTTCTCTATATTGGTAAAACAAATTTTAGTTCTTTCTATCCCCATGGTGGGCTGTAATTGGGAAGGATCTGCCCAGCGATTCTCAGACTTGGCACTGAAGCATTGTGTGCTAGAAAGCACGTGGTGCCCCAGTGGGTTACCAGGAACACTAGCACATGTCATTTAGGCCTGAGAAGGTGGTCTGCAGTGACAACAGGCCTGTGGGCAGAAACCAGACTCCTCCAGGAGGACCTAGGGCCCATCCCACGGAGCTCCCTCTCAGAGCAGGAGTTGTTGGGTTCTGTGCCCAGAGAGAGAAGCAGTCCCGATAGGGCTGGAAGGATAGTGCAGCGGGCAGGGCAGTCGCGCCATTTGCCTGCATCACACCTGGTGTCCCTGAGCACTGAGCTCAGAATAGCCCCTGAGCACCTCCAGGAGTAAGCCCTGAACACTCCTGGATGTGTCACATAAAACAAACGCAAAAAAAAATGAAATAACACTGGCTTCAGTCTGTTGGAATACAAATATCTAACTTTAAAAAAAAAATATCTAACTTTTACAGATTCCTAAATGTCTGTTCACTTTTTAATAATTTGTTTATATGTTTCAAGATCCGGATAAGATTGACAAAATTGCAATCAATTGATATGTCTCCAAAGTGTTCCTCATTTTCTTGCATTCCTTTTTTCTCACTTGTATTTAATGAAGAAATCAAATGTGTGTCATAGCATTTCCCAGAGTCAAGGTGGCACTACGCCCCCGCCGTCTAGTCTTAAGCATTTTTCTGCATTTTCTTTAAGTTGACTTCAGGTTTGATCAGATTCAGGGTTTTCGTTTGTTTTGTTTTTTCACTGTTTTCAATTGGCTTGGTTTTGTATTTGTTTTTCTTTACAAGAAAGGACTGTGGCTTCCATCAGTGATATTTAATGTCTCATTTTTTCTATTTCTTCTTTGCAGCTGTTGTTGACCAATCTCCATAATAGCCTCTCTGCCTTCTCTCTGTGCAACAAGATGCATAAATGTGCCCATACTGCATTACTGGGATGTCTCTAGTCTCAGCCCCACAAGCAACCTATGCAGTAAAATAAATTTTAGAGTTTATAAAAGAGTAATTGATTTTAAGCAGCCTTGTGTAACTTATGCCAGTCTTAGTTATTCTAAGATGTTTTCCTGGATTTAAAATCAATTTGACTCTTAATATAATGGGTTTTCATAGCTTTGATTCTTTATGTTTTACATTTCATCAGATTGTTCTTTCGATGCAGTAAAAGTAAGGCCGAGGGGAAGCAGTGGTGCGGAGATATCCCGTGGCAGGTAGGAATTTCTCATGTTTTCTAGCCTGCTAAGTCTGCAGCACTGTAGGCCTAAAGCAGCCTTGCAGCCCTCTGTGAGCTTGCCAGGCTTCGTCATATTGTCCCTGAAACAGTTTTCTCCTTAAGCAAGGGAAGCCTCATTAAGGTTAATTAAAAAAAATGCAGCAGAGGGTCAGAGTGATTGTACAGTGGGTAGGGTGTTTGCCTTGCATGCTGCCGACTCAGGTTCGATCCCTGGTATCCTACATGGTCCTCCCAGAACCTTCAAGAGTAATTCCTGAGTGCAGAGCCAGGAGTAACCCCTGGGTGTCACCCAAAAAAACAAACAAAAAAAAATTCAGCTGGACCATATCAAGGTATTAATTATTTTCCTTCCATTTCACAAAGTTAAACTTAGCTATATATAGTTTTGTCTCCTACCTGTGGAAAATTTAGATCTGAGAAACTTTAGATCTCAGCTGCATCTTCTTGTAGGCCATAGAGTCTTGCTGTTGACATAGGCAGAGTGTAGTCCTCAACATGTGGAAGGATAGAGTTGGAGCGACCTCACGGGACCCGGGGAGCTAGAGCAGACTGGGCGGCCGGGCTGGTCTGGGCAGACTCTGTTGAATTCGCTATCCAGATTCCTGAAGTGAAACTTCCTAAATCCAAAATTTAAAAAAAAAATGAAGCTGCATAGGATCTTGTTTACATTGTGCAGACATTTATCTTGAGGAGGACGGTCTTTCAAGTAAAGTGTCAAGACTTTTGCTGTTGGAAAAGCACTCTGATCTCTGTTTCTTGAAGCCCAAAAAAAGCAGTGATTGTGGACTGAGAAGGAACTAAAGAATCAGGAGTATTAGTTTCTGTGTGTTTTTGGGGGGTCAGAGAGAATGGTTGGGTCCACCCCTGGTGGTGCTCAGAACTGTTGCTGGCTCTGTGCTTAGTGGTCACTCCCAGTGGTGCTGGCATGGGTGGGTAGATGTATCTCCCCCCTCCCCCCCCCTCTCCTCTCCCTTCCCCCCCCCCCGTGCTGTCTCTCCGGAACCTGTTTGTGAGTTGGGCACAGAGTGTTTCATTGGGTCCCTAGGAGGGGATGTTCTGAGGTCACAGGCTGCTTTCTCTCTGTTCCCATTTCCTCTGAGAAAGAATGTCCGGATGGGAAGGTTGTATCAATATGTCCCACCAAAACTATTTTCTTTGTCTTTTAGGATCCTGATTTCAAGAAAGAAGAACATGGTACAACCACCAAATCCAAGCCTGCATCTGAACCATTTCAAAACTGCCTTTCCAGCCCACAGAGAAACCCATTTAAGGTACTGAATAAGAATCGAGGACCTTCTCTCTGGAGACAAATCCTCAGAGGTGAGGATGAGAAGCAAAGGAAAAGGAAGACGATGTCTTGGATCAGGAGAAGGAGCAGAAGCCTAAATCTGTGAGCGAAGAGAAGCCACGGAAGCCCAAATGCACAGATCAGAGGAAACAGAAGCCCGAATCTCACTGCCAGGTGGAGAATGGGCCGGCGTGCAGCTTGGTGATCGGGAAGAAGCAAGCGGCCGCTCAGGAGAAGCAGCGAGGGAAGAGGACAGAGGGTCAGAGCAAAGGGACGGTGGCCAAAGGGGCCGACCAGAAAGACCTTTTGGGGACTGCACCCACGCAGGGCCATAGTGATGATCTAACACAGTCCTTTGCATCAATTCTGAAGAAATCACCTGGGGATGGCCAGTCACTGAAGGAAGAATCAGCGCCTCTGAGAGCAAAGGGAAGCAGACCTTCGCCTCAGAAGGGTCACCGTCAGACCCCTCTGGACGAGTCTCGGAATGGAGCACCCATCAGTAAGGAGCCCCAGAGGGACCCGGAGGCCAGCAGAGCAGAGCACAGCCTGGGCACGCAGACCGTCCAGCAGAGGCTGCCCACCAAGCAAGTCCAGGCTCAGCAAGGGTCGCTTGTGCCTTCTGTGGCACCTGTCGCCAGGCTCTCCTGGGGAGCCAGGCAAGCAGCTAACCCCAGCAGCAGTGACAGTGAGGAAGACGAGGTGGCCTCAGGGTCCCCTACACCAGGGAGCCCCCTACTCTTTGATGAAACTCCAGACTCTCGGGAGGAGAACCCCAGCCTCCCCTGCTCATGGTGTGCAGAAAAGACCGTCTCCCGCCTCAGGTGTTGTGAAGAAGGAGGGAACTCTTGACCGGGCGGCCCAGCGCATTTACCTCACCACTCAGCTGAAGCAGAAGAAGGTAACTGGCCTCCGTGGCTTTGCTCGGGAAGTTGGGGTGCTGCTTGAGTGCCATAGTTGGGAATTCACAGGCGGGTTATCAGTGTCTTGCTGTGTGGGTGCTTGTGTTCTGTCTTTCACGGAGTGTCAGGATCAAAGACACCCAAAGCCCCAGTTTTCAGTATAGCGAAAAGGGCCTTAATCTTGGTGCTCCAGTTGCCATCTAACATTGTGCCCGGCAGTCAGGAGAGCCCCGCCTTAGAGGATCTGTTTTTCAGCTCACACTGGCCTCGGTGAACGTCCAGGTTCTTCCAGACAAGGGCCAGAAGTTGCATGAGCAGATCCAGGAGTTGGAAAACGCGCTCGGTGCTCTCGCCCTCTGCCCGAGCAAGGTAATCATTTGCACTGTCAGAACTTGGGCCTTGCATGCGGCCAACCTGACTTTGATCCCAGCCAGGAGTGGTCCCTGGGAATAGGACCCAGGCACTGTGTGTCTCCGAAAAGCCAAAATAAGAAAAGAACTTCTTCCTTGCATAAACTCGGAAGAGACATTTGCAGAAGTTCACCAGTAAAGAATTATGCCCTTGATTATGCCCTTCCGTTTTGTTATCTACCCCTTGCTTTCTTTTAAAATTATGTCAGTGATGTACTCGGGCTCCTGTTTCCGTCAGTTCAGCTCCTTCTCGTCATTTAAGCAACTGCTTAAAACCCTGTGCTTGCAGGAGCCCTTCTTCACGAACTCACACATATAAGCCCTTTGCTTTTCTAAACTTTAAACTGTTCTCGTCTTTCTCTGAGCAGACACCCAGGAGCCGAGTAACACTCAAGCACCGCCGCAGAGAAACTTCTCCAGAACTACCTCAGAGCCTCCCCACTTGGTGCCTGCCAAGCCCCTCCCGCCTCAGCATTCTCTGGGGCAGACGGCTGCCCGCCAGCCAGCTGCCAGGGAAACCGGTCAGTGCCAGGGGGAAGACCGTGTCAGTGGCTGTGCTGAGCCCTGGGCCACCTGGCTGGTGTCTTAGTGTCTGTGTGAAGGTGGGTTCCGGGGTTGTCAGTTGCTCTCGAAATCCACATCATGACCCTGACCCTCAGCTGAGCTTTGCACAACATTACTTAGGTTGTGAGGGACAGTGTCCACGTCCACCTTCCTCAGGTGATCTGAATCAGTCAACTTGCTCACCAGTATGTTGGAGGCATCCAATAAGTGTTTGTGTTCATGAAAACTCCAACTCACATCACAGTAAGGGGCTCAACCCACAATTGTGTGTGGATTCTGTGTCTCTGTGTGTGACCCTAAAATGATCAACGGCATGGAAGACAAGAAGCCAGTGGAACCATGGAGACAAGAATGTGTGTGTGTGTGTGTGTGTGTGTGTGAGAGAGAGAGAGAGAGAGAGAGAGAGAGAGAGAGAGAGAGAGAGACAGTGAGCAATAGAACACAGATTATGGCTGTATAATTTTTTTATTTTACTCCATTAGGGTGATAGTTTAAGGAAGAGAGAAGCAGACCGGGGCAGAGGAGACGGGGAAGAGGGAGGCAGTAATTGGGGTCCTCAGAACTCCAGCATCTGACCAGCAAGGCATGGTCACCTGCAGCCCTGGGCAGGCCCTCACCTTGCCGTGTTGTCATGTGACCCCTCTTGTGTGCAGGCCTTTTGCACCTTGATCCCTTCCATGCCGTGTGGAAGGTCACAAGTGAGGCCCCTCGAGGAGCTGCATCAGTCCCTCAAGTCTCGTCCTGGTGATTCAGCTGTGGCTGAGGACCCCGCTGGGCTGAAGGTGAGTCAGTGCCCGTAGAACAGGGCCTGGGGACCCTGCCACAGAGCCACATGAGGGTGCTGTCCTGTAGCTCGTGTCTTAGTGACTTCCCATCATTGCCTTTTCTACTGAGTGCTGAAAGAAATACAAAACACGTTTTCCCCCTTAAAGCCATAAAGTGTCATGTATTGGGGCAGAAAAGGACCCATATGTAGCCCCTTGACAGTTGGTGCACAGATGTGGAGTTTGTCCCTTAGTGAATGAACTGCAGTGTGGGTGCTCCTAGCATCTGTTTCGGGGAGTGGAGAATGGCCTTAGACAGGAGAGATCCTGCCTTGATGTGTGCTGTAGACGGTGTACAGATACAAGGGAATCAAAATAAGGGAACAGTCACTCAGTTGCTAATTATTTGTTGCCTGCCTACTTGGTGCCTTTAGTAATTTAAGGAACAACTTTGTAACTATCTCACGGTGGTTCAGTTGAGGGGGAAAAAAAGTAATGAAATGAAACAGACTATACATTAATAAAAGGACTGGGAGGAGTAGGGGCTCCAGTGATAGTACAGTGGGTGCCCTCACCCACTTGCCTTGGGCACAGCCTACCTGGGTTCGATCTCCAGCATCCCATATGGCCCCCTGGATGCAGATGTGGTCCCTGAGTTCAGAGCTAGGAATAAGCGCTGAGCAGTGCCAGGTGTCAGGTGTGGCACAAAAAAAAAAAAGAAAAGAAAGGAAGGAAACTGGAAGAGGGCTAATGATAGACCAGCTGGAGACCAGAGTCTTGGTGGTTCCAGAGAAGATCCAGGGCCTGGTGACCTGTGGCAGGTCCCGGGAGGGGGAGCACTGGAGGCTGGGGCGCCCTGTCCGGGGGTGAGCTGCTGATAGCAGGAGAAACGCGGGGTGACAGTGTCAGGGTGGAGCTTCAAACAGGGCTGTGTTATGGCCATGGTTGCTGTCACCGCGTGCAAGATAAAGGGGAACAGGGAAAGACTGGAAAGGGGCCTCCCGCTAAGGACTGGGCCTTCCTGACAGCAGCCCACTACACCCCGGACTGCAGCACGGGTCGTGTTGAGGAGGAAAAGCACAGGCAATGTCACCAGTTGTACTGTTGACAGCAGTAGAATTCACTGGGCGCCTGAGCAGAAAGCGGAGCCCCATCTTAGAGTGTAGGGGGGTGTACTAGTGACATCCTGTGGGGCGGCTGTTCCAGCCTCCTGGGACTGTGATGACCCCGGGAGGGTGGAGCTTCTGTAACAGCTCGGAGAAGGGGAAGAAGAATGGAGCAAGGCTCGCCGGGCCCAGAGTCTGCGCTCCTATGTGCGGTCCTTACTTGGTTTTTGTTTATTGCCTCTGTCAGGTCCCTTTGCTGCTGCACCAGAAACAGGCGTTGGCCTGGTTACTCTGGCGGGAAAGTCAGAAGCCACAAGGAGGAATTCTGGGTAAGCTGGGTGCTTTGGCAAGAACCAGCACTGTGTGTCTCCAGAACGCTTCCTCCATGCTGCCCAAGGCAGGACACTGAGCCCAGAGAGTTTCAGCACAAACACTCAGCTGTGCGGCCCACAAGGTAGACGTAGGCACTGTGCTCTGGGCTGCTGGGTACACGTAGGCACTGTGCTTTAGGCTGCTGGGTAGAAGTAGGCACTGTGCTCTGGGCCCACCCAGTAGACGCAGGCACTGGGCTTGCAGGGTAGATGTAAGTGTGGCTGTCTTCTTTACCTTCTGGGCAGACGTAAGCATGGCTGTGTTCTATCAAAAGGATTTCCCAGCTCTCATTGCCCCCACATCAGTATCAGCCAAAATGCGGGTCTCAGAAACCCGAGCCGTGCTGCTGCTGCAGTGCCACACCCCTGCTGCTTCCCTGTCCGCTGGGGTCCCCAACAGTGCCGGGAAGCGAGTTCCCTTCTACCTCCGAAGCCAGCAGGGAATGGATGAAGACTCAGGAATCCGATGCAGTTTTAAAAGGCTTTACTTATCACAGGTTCAGGCATACAAATCAGCAATAGGAAAACCCTGTGCTTAGGATTCCAGCTAGAACCCCAGCCACGTGTAGGCCAAGATAGCAGCCACCACGTGTTCAGGCCCTGTAAAGAGGAGACAAAGACAAGACTCCCAAGAAGAGTGCAAGCCCCAAAAGAGAGCCCAAAAAGAGAGAACAAGAGAGGAAGCAGCCTAGTTTTATACCCCTGTAACTCAGACCTCCCACTATTATGGGAAGCAGGGAGGGCCAAATGCCCTCAGGTAATTTCTCCCAGCACCTCACCTAGGCCCTTTTTAGATGCTAATTAATGTCTTGAGCCAAGATATGCCTGGAAATGCCTTTTATAGGGTAGAGAAGGGGGTTTCTGAGATGGCATGTCTCTGTACCAAAGACTATACTAATGCCAATTAAATATTTCTCCAAGCCTTCACAAGAGTCTCGTCTTCTTCATGGTAGTTTTGTATTTTAGTTGCCTTTGAGTTATCAGGGAGCCATGCTTGCTTGCTTGGAGGCAAAGAGCATTTCTCTCTGGTCTAATTACTTAGAGATCCAGCGTGGTCAGGCAAATATGCTGGTATGATCTAGCTAGTCCCATGATGATTGTGGTAGCATGAGAGAATATTTATACCAGCAAGTATAGAATACATGGTCAGATAAACTGCCACATTTAGACTACCCCCTTATCTGCAAAGTGACCTGCAGGAGGCAATCCAGGGCAGATGCAGAGGCTTTTAGGTGTCCTGCAACACTTCCCCAGGGCACATATTCTCCTGGCTTTGCTTTCAGACTCTGGAAAATGCTCACTTCTAAAAACCCTGACAGTTGTCTATTATGGCCAGTGAATGGCTATGTTGGGGTCCTCTGAGGCCATCCTCAAGGTAAATGGTGTGCAAGGATGCCTGAGTGTGTTTGTGTCGCGGGCCCGGCCGGCGGAAGCAGTCCCTTCTGCCTCCGGCCGGAGGAACTCAACAGGTTTAAAACTTTACATCACAGCAGCAACACGCAAAGAAAACCCGAGCCATAACCCCAGCCACAGGCCAAATGGCGACCACCACGTGAGCCCAACAAACACCACGGAGCAAGCCCGAGGAACCGTTAACCAAACCAGGCCTTCCTCCCAGAAAGGAGTGAAATGTCCTTAAAATCCCTCCGCACCTCACCTAGCCACAGCGGCCCTAATCCGCAACAACTCCCCTGAGTTATAAAAAAGAAAAGTAAGAAATATTTAGAATAAGAAAAAAAAACACAACTAAACTAACTTACACACAACTATAAACCCCAACACCCACAACACCCAACCAAACAAAAAAAACAACACACCCCCCCACACACCCAAACCCAACCCACCACACCTCAACCCCAAAACCCCACCCCCCCACCACCCCCCCCCCCCCCCCCACCAACCCTTCCCCCCCCCCAGACCGAGGTTTTAAAGACTTACATCACACAGGCATACAACAGCAAGGAAACCGCTTAACCCACCCCAGCCACGAGCCAAGGGCGCCACCACGTTGTAGCTCCAAGCAGGGAACACTCACAGCGAGCAAAGCCCCAAGAAGCGCGGGATAAACCCGATACCCATGCAACTCAGGCCTCCCTCCCATGTTAGAAAAGCAGATTAAGCCTAGATAATCCCCCCTGCACCTCACCTAGGCCCTTAGCAAGGCGCTTAAGTCCTGCAACAGTGCTCACAGTCCAAATAAAATGAGCAAGACTTGATACAAATAGCAATAAGCCATAAGCCATGTTAAGAGGTGGCCCTCACCAGGGCCAGAGACACCAGGTCACAGTCTTGGAGGATTCTCACTCCCTAGGGACAGAGTCATGTGTGTGTGTGTGTGTGTGTGTGTGTGTGTGTGTGTGTGTGTCCTCACACACGGAGCAGTTTCACCTTGGGGGAGTTAGCTGTGACAGCCCACGCTGTGAGAGATTGAGCGCCCCTGGTTTTCCTGGGGGCTGGCCGCAGGGGCACCTTCTGCAGTACATAGCACCTCATCTGGTGCCTCTAGCTGCGCTACCGGTCCTGGGGGTGGCGCTCACCCTCCTTGCATCCACGTCACAGGTACCAGCCCATTGCCGACCTCGCCTGCCAGCCGTTCCCAGAGGAGCAGGCAGCTGCACAGTGGCAGGACGGGATTCTAGCTAGTGTCCATGCCTATGTTTCCCCTGCTCGTGCTGCAGTGCTTATGTGAAAATGAGAGTGAGACGCTAGAGGCTACACATTGTTAGACTAGCCGTAGACTGAAAATACCTGTGGTGTTCCTTTAGTGAGTTAGATGAGTAACGTCCTGCGCGAACTGCTAAGTGCAGATGTATGGCAGGTCAGTAGGAGGCTACACATGCTAAGGGTTCAGCTTCGTGCTGTTGGACAGCCGTGAAACAGGGCAGCAGCATCAACTTGAGTTGATACAGTGGACGTAGTAGAAAAGTGACAGTCTGGCCCAGGGGCGAGAATGTGACCTAAAGATTTTGCTGTGCTTGGTTGTGGGGTGGCTGGTTGCAGTATCCATGGGGCCAATCAGGGCCAGGGATCAAGCCTTTACTTTTTATGACATTTTTACTGTATAATATCATAGTGTATATACCAGAGTGCATTTTCTCAAATGGCAGATGAGACAGAATAACATTTCTCTTTGATTCCTCAATGTCACCTGTCTCTTGGGGATCCAGTTTCTTGCTACGTCTTTGATACTGTCCATGTCCCAACGTGCTTGGTAGTAAAGACATTTTGCTAAGTTGTTCTGTCATAGGTCCTTGTTCAGTATATTCACATTTTTCTTGTAGTTTGGTTTTTTAGGACATGACACCCAACAACACATACATGCCCCACCCCCTGGCCCAAGTTACTAACATAGTAAACGTTTTTGATGTAGATTTCAGCGTGAGTAGTGAGTGGGGCCTGGTTTAATAAGGACGATGAACGTGAGTGGTAGGGAGTCCGCCTGCTGCAGCAGTGACAGCAAAGGGAGGTGAAGATGTGGCCTGTCTTCTGCTGAGCCATCCATCCTTGCTCTCATTAACTCCCATCTCTGCTTGTTTTCTCCCCAGCGGATGACATGGGGTTAGGAAAAACCTTGACAATGATCGCCCTCATTCTCACCCAGAAGAATCAAGAGAGAATCAAGGAAAAGGACAGCAAAGCAGCTGTGACGTGGCTCTCCAGAGGAGGTGCACAGAGGGGCCCACCCACTTGCCCTGCCCTGTCGTTCTAGCAGGCCAGAGTAGGAATTCTTACCCTGCAAGAGGCCTGTATTGGGCCACTTGCCTAGGTATAATTCTGATGCCAACTGCTAGTTATCTGTGATCATCTTTCACATTTTAGCATAAACTTACATTAAGTGTGGTTATGAAAATCCCTTATGGAGAAAGCCAAGGCTCTAGAAGACTTATCTTAAGAGGAGAAGTGATTCTTTTCCTGAATGTTGAGATAGCAACATGGGAAATTTAAAGATTGGCTTTTGCAGGATGAGTTTTTAAAGTAAGATTTGACACTGATGCAGATTTTAGCCACCATTGCAAAAACCATTTCTCATGAGTATGAGGTGCCAGAAATTTCAGACTCTTAGACAGCATCTTTTTTCTATTTTGCTTCATTTGCTTTGATTTTGGTGCCATAGATTGAACCCAGGGCCTTCTACATGAGCAGCATCCTGTGGATGTCTGCAGTCATGACTCTTGTTTTGTTTGGGGACCACAACCGAGTATGCTCAGGGATTGCTACTGGCTGTGCTCAGAGATTGTTCCTGGTGCTGCTCAGGGACTCAAACCTGGGATTGGTGACATGCAAGACAAATACCCGACTTGCTGTACGGTCCTGCTCTGGTCTTGGGAATTTGCATTTTATTTCAGCCTTTTTTATATATCATAATTCTTAAGTCCTTTAAAGGCCTATCAAAGCACGCATAGGCACCCTGTGCATTACGGTCCATGGGCATGAGTAGCTATCAGCTTATTTTAGATAACTGAAAAACCCATTACTCTCTGCTCCTGGCCACACGCTGCTGCTGTGTGGGGTCGCTGCATGAGTGTACATGCAAAACATAAGCACACATGAGTGTACACGTATGGAAAGGAGGTGGTACAGATACCAGCTAACAGATTTCACTAATTGGGAAAGTGTCTTAAGGAGGGGTTTTCAGTGTAGATGTTATTTAGGTATGTTTTCCAGGAGAAAAGTAAGCGTTGTACTGCATTACATCAGCTCGGGGAGTTAGGGTGTGACTCAGTTTATCTTTTCTGCTGAAAGCCCTGAGGCCAAGGTCACTTCTGGCTGACTTTCCTCTCCTCCCTAATTTAGCCTTTTTGTCTGACAGATGCTTAAATAGCCTCTTCCATTCCCCAGGTCTTAAGCTAGCTCAGAGAAATAAGAGCAGCAGTTGTTAGGCGGTTGAGTGGTGTCTAGAGACAGTGTTTCTTTTGAGATGTTACAGGCGTTTTGACAAGTACCACTTGGTGTTGGGTTTTGTTTTGTTTTTTCTTCCTCAAGACTCCACTGAGCTTGTTTCCCATGGGACACTGATCATCTGCCCTGCTTCCCTGATCCATCACTGGAAAAAGGAGGTGGAGAAACGTGTGAGCGACAGCAGGCTCAGAGTCTGCCTCTATCATGGGCCGCAGCGCGATCAGCGTGCTAGAGTGTAAGTGCAGCGACAGGGTGGGGGCGCCTCGGGAGCCTCACGGACCCGGGCTGAGGGATTTATGAAGACGGACAGTCCCATCACCAGCCAGGAGGAGGCTCCCTGCGCTCTGTCCTTGCCCCCTGTTGCCAGCAAAGCCTCTCATGAGGAGGCCTCGCTGTGAGCCAGTAGCAGCGTCCCCCTGCTAGAAGAGGCTCCGTCTCACTCCTCTCTTGGCTGCTAAATTCTGATTCCAAATTTGTGTTTTTGTACTATCAACTGTGAATGGAACCAATCCAGACTTTGTGTCACCGTGTTGCAATATTGATTATTGCGTAGTGTGCTTAATATGACTGATTGTGTGAATAATATGATGCATGTTATGCATGCAGCCATGTTAAGTATGTGTAATGTGGCTGATTCTGTCAATAATGTGACGCATGCTGTGCTTACACCCATGTTAAGTATGCATAATGTGGCTGATTACACGAGTAATATAGCACATGTTATGCATGCAGCTATGTTAAGTATACATGACATGGCTGATTTTGTCTTAATGGCTATATAGGTATTTGTTTTTGTTGGGGGAGCACATCTGGTAACATTCCAGGATCTTTGTTCAAGATTAACCCCAACACTGTATTGCTCCGAGGATAGTGTGTGGCGCCGGCACTTCAACAGGGGTCAGCTGTGTGCAGTGCAAGTGCCTGATCCCCTGGACCGTTACTTCAGCCCAGCATTTGGAACTGCACCCAAGTATGCTCAGGGTCTCTGCTAAAAGAGCTCGGGGACCCTGAATGGTGCCAGGGC
The DNA here is from genome assembly GCA_021461705.1 of Cryptotis parvus. Taxonomy (NCBI): domain Eukaryota; kingdom Metazoa; phylum Chordata; class Mammalia; order Eulipotyphla; family Soricidae; genus Cryptotis; species Cryptotis parvus. The sequence goes on from JAJIBD010008141.1 coordinate 26,949, forward strand.
TCGACTGGAGCAGCCACATGTAGTGGCTATCTGGGCGGGGCCCTAAGAGATCACTGCCTAAATAGAAGAGCGAATGTTCCCAGATGGTGCTCCTCCTCCTCCCATCCCCACAGTTGTCCTGACGCTGGGACTGTGCACACTGCTCAGGTTGTGGTGAACACCTGGGTGCAGCTCGCCCGGGCTCAGTGCGTGCAGGGCTCACCCTCCTGCCACGGGGTGTGCGCATCTTTCTCCAGCCGTGCTTCTGTGGGGGCTTCACTCGCGATGTGCAGCACCTCTGACTGCTCCAGGAATTGCTTGGTGTTGTGGTCCCAGGAATCCCAGACAGCAGAGCCGCAGGTCAGAGCTCTGCATAGGAGGGCTGCTGGGGGGTTGCACCCGGGACCTCATGCTGGCAAGGCGATGCTTCTGCTGCTGAGCTGCTCCCAGCCTCCTGGTGCTATCTGTGATTCCTGTCCCTTGTTCTGTTGACCAAGGGATGGTGGTACTTGCAGTTTCAGCAGTGGTGCTCGCCCGAGGTTGCCCGTCAGGTTCTAGTGTTCATGCTTGGCCACTCAGGCCTCGGGGCTCACCAAGGGTTGCACTTAACTGCAATGCTTGCACAGTGCTTGCTAGCATTCGCTGCAGTGTTCACAGGCATGTTCGCTAGAGGGGGACTTTCTAGCCACAGTCATCACACATCTGAAAGCTGTGGGTTGGCACCCCTGTTTGTGGCTTACATGCTTTTGCCTGTGCTTCCACCAGAAACTGCTTCCAGCTCCAGGGATCCCCAGCAACAAAAGGATGGCAGCCGGGATGTGTGGGACCCCAGAGAGCTGACCATGGCCGCACACCTGTAAAGCACCACCCTGAGCTCCCGCTGCCCCTGGGCCCCCCACAGGGCGATTACAGTAGACTTTGACTTTCGGCTTGAAAAGACTTTCGGGTGTTGTTCCTAACTGGAAAGGGCATGTTGACTGACTTGCTGCTCTACTTAATACTTTTAGAGCAAAGTTGTGTCTGTTTCTGAGTCCTCTTGTCTCCTCAAAAACAAGGTGGTGGTCCTTAAGGGGGAAAATTGCCAAATTGGTGATCCCTGCTGTTAGGACACAGCAGCCTCTCCTGACGGAGTCACTCTGGTAGATGCAAGCATCAGGCCTCTGCTCAGGCAGGGTCGCAGGCGACAGGCCTCTGCTCAGGCAGGGTCCAGGCATCAGGCCTCTGCTCGGCAGGGCGCGGGTGTCAGGCCCTACTCAGGCAGGGTCCGGCATCAGGCCTCTGCTCAGGCAGGGTCGCAGGTGTCAGGCCTCTACTCAGGCAGGGTCTGGCCTTGTTTTCCTAGAAGTAAATTACGTCTCACTTGATGTGTGCTGTGCTCACACCTAGCTGGGCGTTTGGACTGTGCCGGTTGACTGGAATCATTCTCAGTGATCCTTCTTATGATGCTAAAGCAACGTGTAGACTTTACTGCCTCTGTGAATTGGGCATATCATTTTCATCAGGACTGTTTCTTGAACTTCTCTCAGGGCACAGAATTAAGCATCATCTTTTGATGGTGCCTCATGAGAATTCTTGCTGTGTATTGAGTATGGGCAAGATAAGCTGAATGTTTACAGCCTGTGTTTTTATACCCAAATGTCAAAGTCAGATAAGTAGATATTCACCATCCATTCAGGAAAGATAACGAGAAAGCTTCTTGCTTTGAGAGTTCTTATTTCCCCAGGGAAGCACCACTGAATGTTAATTCCTATCTCTGCTGTGCTTTTTGCTCTGGCCTTGATCTTATCAAGTTTCATTTGACTTCAGCCAGAAGTTTTCCTTCCTGACTCACTGGTTGGGAAGAAGGAGGCTATCCTAACTATAGTACATGGTCTGTAAAAAGTAGTTAGAGAGCCAGAGAGATAGTGCAGGTGTTTGCTTGTGGATACCATTGTTCCATCCCCATCACTCCACATGTCCAGCAAGCACTGCCAGGAGTGATCCCTGAGCACAGAGCCAGGAGTAAGTAATAAGCCCTGAATACAGTCGGGTGTGGGTCAAAAGCAAAATAGGAAAACAACAACAGTAATAAGAGATAAGGCAGCCAAGTGAGAAAGGTTGACCTCTGCAGAATTGTATGTCTGTGGAACCTCTGTGGAATTGTGCTGTGGGAGTTCTGCTGTGCTTCCTGTAGGCTGTGCTTTCCTGAGGGGATCCCCTTGCCCTCATCACAGCCCTAAACCAGTTGTTGACCTTTTGCTTTGTGTTGTTTTTGCAGCCTTGCTACCCATGACATTGTGATCACCACCTATAGCCTCCCTGGCCAAGGAGATCCCTACAAAGAAGCAAGAGGAAGAGAGCCTGGGTGGAGACCTCAGCGTGGAGGTGAGGCTTGGGGGCTGTTGGGAAGTTAGGCTGCAGCCACATGTCTCTTAACCAGGCTCTTCTTTGAGTGTCAGAGATAAACCAAAGGAAGCCTTCTAGAGGGAGTCAGGAATAGATGAAAAATTTTGCTGTGAAAGCAAATGGTTCTTCTCTGTCCATTCTTTCTTCTAGAATAAGAAGAAAGTCAGTGACACCTTGACAATGGCACAGGTTGAAGAAACCTTGTCAGTGACACAGGTTGGGACTGGCACAATTTGGAGGATTTCTTGGTCTCTCTCTCCCCCATTGCATGCGGCCAAAGCGGCTGCGCAGTTCATCAGTAAATAGTATCCCACCCACATGGCAGAGTCTGGCAAGCTATCCATGTAGTATTTGATATGCCTAAAACCAGTAACAATTATAGACCTCATTCTTTTGGAATGACCTCATTCTTTTTCGCCCTTTTTCGTTCATGACCTAAACGAATGGTATGAGGCTCTTCTTGTTCCTGAAGCAAGCAGATGCCCTTGGGCTACACTAGTACACAACAGGATGTATGGAGATGTTACTGGTGCCTGCTCGAGCAAATCGAACAATGGGAAGACAAGTGATACAAGTGAAGTGATTTCTTTGGAGCTAAAAATAACTCCATTGCTATTGTGTAATCATCAGATGAATGAATATAGGAACACCTTACTTGTTGCAGTTTTTATTTTAGGCTCTTTGGGGTATACGCAGAATGTTTTTTTTATATTTAGCAGGAATGTATTTTAGAGCCAGAGACATAGTACAAGGGGTAAGGAGTACTTATTTGGGATTAGGGTGATTTCAGTCTTAGCTCATTCTACTCATTTCACTATTGTCCAATCACTCATTCCCTGCTTCCCTTCCAACTCCTTACTGTTGGGCTTCAGCGGAGTCTCCAACAGATACTGGGTTTCAGCAGGGTCTCCGGCGCATTCAGGACCGGCTGTTCCCCCACCATTACCTCCCCATCCCCCTGCCAATGGACAAAGGAACAAGACCACAGGCTGCTCGGTAGTCAGAGGCTGCCCTTTGTATTCCTTTCGCTGTTCTCCTGTATATCTCCCTTCCAAGTCAAGTCTGCTGGTTCACCCCTCCCAAAAGGTTGGGGGCTGGGAATTGCTGGAGGTGATGGACCTCTATCCAAAACAATGAGAAGTTGTTAAAAGCCCCTCCTTCCTGGGACAAACCACCAGAGATGAATCCTGCCCTGGGAGTATAGACCTGCCCAGGACAGAGGCAGCGTGTTGTTCTCTCCTATCCTTTGCTGGTAAACAATCATTAATATTTCTAGTCGCTTTGTTTAAACACAGTAAGAGACACATTTATCTATACCCAGATTTAAGCTTATAGGGTAGCTATTAAACTGGTTACATCTCACCATGTATTCCAGTCTGTATTCCTCTGGCCAGGTGTTTTTTTTCTTTTCCCTAACCCAAACAGGGCTCATAATCAGTTAGTTACTTATCTTTGGGTCATGACAGAGTTTGTTCCATGACCGTACTCTTGGCTTATAATATTGCTCAGGACATTTAGTCCGTCCCATGTTGAGGCTAGGGTAGCTTACAGCTTTCCCTGGATCCATCCATCCCGCGGATAGGACCCTCCATTTGGGGTGTAAGGGACTAGAATCAATCTAAGGGCAACTTAGGTTTTAAATTAGGAAATATGACGGATGCCCAGGAGTAACTAATTCAGGCTTAATTAAGTCTTATGTCACAAATGCATAGCCTTAACTGTCCTCCTGTGTCTATACAAAAGGCCTTTTCTCGAACATAAGAATATGCAAAGGGCATACAGGTAGGAGAAAAACAACCTTTCACTTACAATACAAAACCTATGGCTGGAGACAGAGGGCTTTGAGCAAGGGTAACCCAACGCCTCAAAGTGGGGTTGCAAAAATAGATAGGACTTTAAAGGACAGTGGGCCAAGTAACATGGGCCAAGTAACCACCAAATCCCTGTGCATTTGCTCTTGCATCAGGGTTGTGCCAGTTATAGAGTGAAGAGTTCTTATTGCATTAATATTGTGGTACATTGTTCCAAGAACCGATTGTTGCATATGTTTTTTTTGTGTGTGTGTGTGCCATATGGGCAGTCACAGACTTCTGTACTGGGGAGATCTCTAGAATGGCAATCTTGTCACCACCAACTCTGCTTCTTGCAGAAGAGGAATGAGGTACATAGCTGCAGTGACCCGGCAGGTGCCAAACCAGCATGTTTGAGACCCTGACTTTGACCTCTGGCACCTCATGGTACCACTGCATGGTCCCTGAGCAGCACCTTGTGTGACCTTGGGGGCCTCCAAGGCACTAAGCTTCCAGGCTCAGCATCACCAGGAGTGAACCTGGACACCGCTGAGGGGTGGTCCCTACTGGTAGAAGGAACTGTTCCGCTTCCTCCAGGCTCCCCCTTGTTCAAGAGCTCTCATACCGTTCATGGCCTTGCCTGCTTGTGGGTCTCTCTCTGCAAAGAGACACATTTAGTCCATCCCATGTTGAGGCCAGGGTAGCCTGGCTAGACCAAAGGCTACATAGGCCCCGCCCACTGTCTGCCATTGTGCCTTTGTTTCCCTCTCAGGCACTGCTTCGCCTCCATTCCTCTCTTCCCAGGTTGGTTTTGTTTTCAACCTGCTTCAAGGATCCTCGCGGTACTTTCTTCCCACCTCCCTCCTTCTCCCTATTTTGTGGGGTGCTGCTCCCAACATCTTGTACTAACTTACGTCCTAACAGTTCACCTAAGCAAACATTGAGAGTCTGCTGTGTGCCACATGTGAGTTCAGGCAGGAGCAATAGAGCTTTGAGCAAAAGTGACTAGATTTCTCTGGCCAGGTAGCAGATTTCCCAGTGGGCTTCCTGTGCGTGCATCCTCTTGGGTAATTGCCTTACGCTTTTTTCTTGCCTGCTAAATTGTAAGCTTTCAGAGAGCTAGAACTATTCCTTTGTGTTGGTCTTAATATCTTACATAGAACATTAAGTAATATTTTAGTACCTTTTGTAAAATTTAGTATATATTCCTTGTATGGATCTATAGGTTTGACACCTAGTATAGTCCTGGCCCTAGCCATTGCTCAAAGTGACTTGAAAGAATAAAGGAAAATTCAAATTAGGAAGTTTTAAGCTGGGGTGTTTTTTGTTTGTTTGTTTTACCATACCTGGCAGTGCTCAGGACTTAATCCTGGTTTTGTGCTCAGGAATCACTCCTAGTGATGCTTGGGGACCATACGGGATGCTCGAGATTAAACCAGGATCATCCCTATGCAAGACTAATGCCCTCCCTACTGTACTCTCTCTAGCTCCTGTAAAAACTTTATTCTTAAACTCAAGGATTGGGACTTTCAAATAATTTGTTCAGTACTTTTGTGACATGCTGGTTGGCAGAGCCTGGCAAGCTACCCATGTCGTATTTGATATGCCAAATACCAGTAACAATTTTAGACCTCATTCCCATGACCTGATGGAATGGTTTGAGGCTCTTTATGTTCCTAGAGCAAGCAGGTGCCCTTGGACTCTACTAGCATGAGACAGGTCATATGGAGATGTTACTGGTGCCCACTCGAGCCAATCGACGATGAATGGGAAGACAGTGATACAGTGATACTTTTGTGAGTTCATGATCTGGTTTCTTGGGGTGAGAAAGCAGGAAAGTTCTTCCCAAACAGTGCCCAGAAGTCCCATGGGCCATGCCTGGTTATTCTTAGCTACCAGACTCAGCTTCGTGGGGGCGAGAACAGGGGGACACCAGAGATACACGCAGTGGTGCTATGATCCATTGGTGCTGGGGGCCCATTGGTACAGGGACTTTAGCGGATACTTGTACACACAGAGCCTGCACTACTGACCTGAGCTTCTCACTCTGGTGTCTTTAGTTTTGACTTTCCCAGCAGTTCTCAGGAGGCCCAAGGACCCTTCTCAGGGATACATGGTTAATCCTGGGCCGGGCAGCTCAGTGACAGGGGCTTGGTGACAGGCTTGACTTCTCAGTCCCAGTGCATTGCAAGCCACTTTGGCAACCGTGTCAGGGCTGGATCCCTATGCGTGACAGGTCTGTGGCCCTCACTGATGGGGTGTTCTCCCCAGCCCCAGAAGCCTGATTCTTACTTGAGCCTACCTGATCGAGGCACTTGGCTCTGGAGGTGAGACTGGCTTCTTGATACTCACTTATTTCTCCTGAACTTCTGAAGACCGCACATTATTCCGATTTACCCACAGTGTCGGGTTTTGCTCGTGTTTCTTCCAGAACACCTCAACACCTTTGCTTCGAATCGTCTGGGCTCGGATCATATTGGACGAAGCCCACAATGTCAAAAACCCCAAAGTTCAGACTTCCAGAGCGGTGTGTAAGCTACGGGCCCGGGCCCGATGGGCCGTCACCGGAACCCCCATTCAGAACAACCTGTTGGACATGTACTCACTGCTGAAGTGAGTGAATTCGGGGCACTCAGTAACCCTCATGATTATTTCATATCTGATAATAAAGCTCTGCTAGGTGCCAATTACCTTGGGTAGCAGATGGCAAACCTATCAACTTTTAAAGGGCAAAAGAATTAATATTCATGAGAAAATAATCTGTTGATGGACAGACAGATTCTGGGCTTTGATTACATCTAGCCCTCATGTATGGGGAAAATATAGGACAGATTGAATTAAAGGAAATGAGAGTTGCCTTTCCTTAGCCCCGTGAATACTTTGGACTACTTCTGCTTTAAAACATGTGGCCTGAGGTCAGGGCTGTGATTTATTTCAAGCAAACAGAAAAGATTATTGATTGTTAACATACATGGTTTTTATTCAGCTCAGTCCATAAGAGGATGGGAATTTATTTTTTGGGGTGGGTAGCCTTTGAAGCTTTAGGAAAAACTTGAGCTATTGCCTTATGTGCCCTGTTATGATGACACAGGTATTCTTAATAGGGAAATTCACATTTGTTTTTAAATTTTTTTTTTTTATTTATTTATTTATTTATTTATTTGCTTTCTGGGTCACACCCGGCGACACTCAGGGGTTACTCCTGGCTCTGCACTCAGGAATTACTCCTGGCGGTGCTCGGGGACCATATGGTATGCCGGGGATCGAACCGGGCTGGCGCAGGCCGGCCGCGTGCAGAAGGCAAATGCCCTACTCGCTGGGCTATCAGTCCGGCCCGGGAAATTCACATTTTTAGGAATGTGTTTTGTTACTGATTAGGGCTTTTAGATCTGTCTTGCTTGGGTCTTTGCTATGAAATTTGCTTTTAAAAATGATTGGGTGTCAGATGTAACCGAAAAATCTGGTTTGTTTTTCATATTATGTCATTTCTTGGACCATTCCTTTATTCTCCCACACACGTCCACTTCTAAAAGGTTTCTCCGCTGTTCTCCATTCGATGACTTCACCCTGTGGAAGAGTCAGGTGGACAATGGGTCACAGAAAGGAGGAGAGCGGTTAAGTATCGTAACCAAGAGCCTTCTGCTGAGGAGAACAAAGGACCAGCTGGACTCTTCTGGCAAACCCTTGGTATGTCACCGAGATTCCCTGGGGGAACCGAGGAGGGCCACGCCCTGACCGGTGCTGGCCCCTGTGCTTGGCCCCACCTGAGTGTCCCGTTTGCCGGGCTTCCGGATCTCCTGCTCCGCAGTATCACCATGCAATACCCGAGTCCTCTTTTGGGGAAGGGTTAGAGCTGTTGTCTAGGAGTTGACTGGGTTTGCAGGGTCCACCCAAGGTCAGGCGCACTCTGTAATGGTCGACTGTCTCTCGTGACCTTTCCCAGACCACCGGGGCGGGGCACTCTGTAATGGTCTGCTGTTTCTCATGACCTTTCCCAGCTTTTTCTGTCGCTCTTCAGGTAAAGCTGCCCCAGCGCAGATTCCAGCTGCACCGTCTAAAGCTCTCTGAGGCCGAGCAGACTGTCTACACTGTCCTTTTGCAAGATCAAGGTGTGTAAGGAGGCACTGGCTCTCCCTGTCCTAGTTGGGGAATGAGTGGAGGGGGGCGCCTGTCCCCAGCTGAGCCAGCGTTGTAGATTAGTGGTCTGGGTTTCTCTCTCTCTCTCCCTTCATCTCTCTTCAGCCCTTCCTTACCTCGCTCTCACACTCTGAGGGATTGCAGACCTCTTCTGTGTTGGCTTCCCTGTGTAGGGTCCTGGGGTGTGGTGTGTGCTCCCTGGGCACTGGGTCTGTCTGGTGCTCTGTTCAGGCTGGGACAGCATCTCTGACCTTTGTCCCCTCTGAAAATTCTCGTCTTCTGTCTGTTCTTTGTCTAAAAGTCTTGTCCTTTCCTGAATACCAAGTTTGTTCTGTCCCATTTGGTACCTCCCATTTCCAATATGAATATTTTCTCTTTGTGTCTCTTACTCTTATTAACATGTATCTTGATATTATATGGAGTCCTGACAAGGTATCAGTACATATGTCTTTTATTGAATTATTGTGAGATACACAGTTACAAAGCTGTTCATGATAGGGTCTCAGTCATATAGTGTTCCAGCTCCTTCCCTTCACCAGTGCACATTTCCCAACACCAACGTCCCCAGATTCCCCTCCTGTTCCTCCTTCCTCCCTCCTCCAGCCAGGTGCTCTCTCTCTTTCTCTTTCTCTCTCTCTCTCTCTCTCTCTCTCTCTCTCTCTCTCTCTCTCTCTCTTTCTCTGTCTTTTTCTCTCCTCCCCCTTGGACATTATGGTTTGCATTACAGCGTATTTATCTTTAAGGTTATAAAATTTTGCTATTGGTGTCAATGCATGTATGTTACTTTTAAATGATTGGCTTTTAAAAATAATTAAAATAATTACTTCTTGTAATTGTATATTTCACAGTGGTATAAAAATTTTAAAAAGAGATAAGGTCTTAATTTTTTCTTTTATTACCCTTATTTTTTTTAGTTTTTTTTATTACATCACCTTTAGATATACAATTAAAAGATGCCTCATGTTTGTGTTTTGGTCATACAGTGTTCCAACACCCATCCCCTCCACCCGTGCTCATCTCCCATCACCAATGTCCCCACCTCTTTCCTCCCTCCCCCAGCTCTCTCTCTCTCCTTCTCGCTTCTCTTTCTCACACATTGTGGATTGTAGTATATTCTAGGACATGATTGGTTCCATAATTTGATGTACAGTGCGGCTACAAGCCTCCGTGCGACTTGGGGAGCCTCATGGTCAGTTGAGCTAGGGGAGAGCCAGATGCCAGCTCTCCTGGTTGTGTCTGAGTCTCTGCATGCTATGGCCAATTGCCCCGGGTAATTCTTGGACGAGGCCACCGGGCCTCCGGAACGAGACAGATTGGGGAAGGGGTGGCCCCAACTCCATCTGAGGAATGCCCAGTGACTTCTGTCTCTAAGAGCCGCCCGGGCTTGAACTCAGCTACTCTGTTAATCTGGTCTTGAGATCTGTCTCTCCTGGGCGGGCTCTGATGTGTTTTGGTGTCCGGACATCGAAAATGGTGGGCTATTGTGATGGGTGAGTCTCATCCACCTGCTTCCGAGGCCCCACAGAGGTAATGGGCCCACTTCCAAAACCCATCTTTCCTCCTGGGAGCCTCATAGTCAGCTGAGCTAGGGGAAAGCCAGGTGCCAGCTCTCCCCATTGTGTCTGAGTCTCTGCATGCTCTATTGTCCTTATTTTTAATCAAAGATATTTCAACATAAAGCATTAATTAACGGAAATTGAAACAGAATAAAATGAGATGGAAGCATAACAAAAAAATAAATTAAAAAAATAAAAATAATTACATCTGGGGCCGGAGAGATAGCCCAGTGGGTAGGGCATTTGCCTTGCACGCAGCCAGCCCATGCCGGCCCGGGTTCGATCCCCCGGCATCCCATATGGTCCCCGAGCATCACCAGGAGTTATTCCTGAGTGCAGAGCCAGGAGAAACCCCCTGAGCGCTGCCAGGTGTGACCCAAAAAGCAAAAAAAAAAAAAAAAAAAAAATACATCTTTCTCATTGCCAGTGCTTGCTGGATGTGACATCATTTAACAGGTTGACTCATTATTTTTCAAGGACCTACTGCAAGCCTGTCAGAGCATGACCATAGAAAGTCTTTGTCACCTTATTTATGTGTGCTCTTTCTTTCTGTGGTGTGAGACAGGTTGGCTATGCAGTCCTATCTGAAGAGACATGAGAGCGGGCACTGCGAGACTGGAGGAAGCCCCGCGAATCCCTTTAATAGAGGTAAGCAGCGGAAACTCCGGAACCCAGAGTGAGAGTCCAGCAGGAATGGCATTTGCCTTGCATGCGATCCACGTGGGTTCAATCCCCAGCATCCCATATGGTCCCCCAAACACCTCCAGGAGTAATTCCTGAGTGCAGAGCCAGGAGGAACCCCTAAGTATCGCTGGTGTGACCCAAAAAAAAGAGAAATTCAGAAAGATCTGAGCTCATGGAAAAGTAGGCAGGTTCAGGATGTCATTGATGGAGAGGGTGTGGATTCTTGACTTCTGAGACTCCATGTTGTCTTGGAATTCATACCACAGTGAACGCACCGATGAACGCACCACAGTGTTCACACCACAATGAATGCACCAATCCACAGGCCCCGATCTGGAGCCCTGAATAGCTTTAAAACTCCACAAGTGAGATGGTGCATCATTATTGGGTCTCAGATCAGAGAAGCCCCTTCTGCTTCCCGGCTGCCCCGTGCTCTGTTAAGACCCTCTTCTACTTCCTGTGCTTTGTTTCCCTTCTACCAAGTGGCACAGGAGTTTGGGCCCAGCCGGGCCGCGGACTCCCGAGGTCCAGTACTGTCCACATCCTGTCGCAGCTTCTGCGGCTCCGCCAGTGTTGCTGTCACCTGTCTTTGCTGAAGTCGGTAAGAAAAGTCCCCCTGGTGGTAAGAAAAGTCCCTCTGTCCCCACGGGCAAGGCAAGGCTCGGTTATTTGCCCTAAGTCACCTTCCTGGAAACTTGGAGAGCCCCTGGTCTTGAGAACAGTTTTTATTGCTTGTTTTCTTACATAATAGGCTTTGTTTTAAAATGGAAAAATGATATTTTGTTAAAAGGGACGCCATGTAAGAATGCTTTGGTATTTAGGATGTCACGAAGATCATTTTGCGACTTGTTTTCTGCCTTTTAACCCATACTGGGGCTTTTAAGTCTAGTTTTAAAAACACATGTATTCCTACATATGAGAAGGTTCCTTTTCTTCTGTTACGTCAGACATACATGTATGTGCAACTTGTTCTATTAATTGCTGTAGAGTTGTAGTTTGATTATTAGTAATTTTTAATAACTGTCATTCCAGTTGGGAAAAATAGAATGATGCATTGCCTGCACAACAACTGTCTATGAGCTTCCCTCATTTTATTTTATTTTTATTATTATTATTGTCATCGTTATTGTGGAGCCACCCTCTAGTGTAGGGACTAGTCCCACTTACTGTTTGGGAGTCACAGCCAGTGGTGTTCAGGGGCCATGTCATGCCAAGGACCGAGCCTGGGCCTCCTGCACACAAAGCATGTGCTCAGCCCACTGGGTTATTTCCCCAGTCCATTGATTTATCATCGGTGTTAGGAAAAACTGCAAGTTTGTGTTCTAACCAGGACTTTTCTTGGGAAATACTAAAGATAAGTTAGAATCCATTTTGCTGGGGACTTGTCACACCACCTGCTTTCCATCATGCGTTCTGTGACTCCGCCTCAGCCCACTGCTTGCTTCTTCCTGCCCTGTTCTTCCCAGGCCCTGGACCCTGAGGAACTGAAGGGGGAAGGCCTGGCCCTGGCCCTGGAAGAGCAGCTCAGTGCTTTGACTTTGTCCGAACTCTGCGTCTCAGAGTCATCTTCCATGGTGGCCCTGAACGGCAAATGTTTCGAGGTGAAGCTCTTTGAAGACACAAGAGAAAGCACCAAGGTAGCGTTGTGGCCTCTCAGCAGTAAGCCTGGGGCTCCTCGCTTGCTTCCTGCAAGGGGTGGAGAGGGGGCGCCCTTGTTTGCCTGAGAGTCTGCAGCCATATCAGAACAAAGCCGGGATTGTTTGGTTTCCTCTGAATTTTATCTCATGAATGAACCTGGAGTCTTATCACAGCGTACTCTGGGAGAGCTGCGTGGGCCAGTCTGGCATCCGGGCAGATTTTCTCTCAGAGATTCCCGGGAAAGGAGTTTCTCAGGTTTATGTGAGTGACGAGGGCCTAAATGAGTGAGCAATTTGTTTCTGGAAAGCTTTCAAGGACAACACAGGCTTGCCCAGAGAGACTGGAACAAATCTGAGCAGCAGTTTCCCGGACGTGCTGAAAGGCCTCCGTCTGCTAGCATTGTTCCCTGCTTAGCCTCTGTCTTCATGAGTTGTTCTATTCTGTTTCATGAGAGCTTTCACGAGGCTGAGGCCTGTGTAACCTGAGTGCCTCCTTTCCCTGGCAGCCGTGGAATCTGCCCTTTAACTCTTGTGCCCAAAGAGGGGCGGGCAGGTATCTATTTCTTTCTCTGCTGACAGCTGTCCTTGCCACAGCCTCTCCTCGACAGTTTGTTTTTAAATGTAACTAGAAGGGAAGTGACTGCCAAGGGAATGAATTGCTTCATAGAATTACTTGAGAATTCAGTTTAGGAATTACTTTTAATGAAAGTTTTTAACAGTAACCTCCATAATAACTGAGAGAAACATAAGAATGTCCTATATGGCTAAACTTTATACTTCAGAATCTTCAAAGTGAACGATTGGGTTAAAACTTACCTTCCTATCAATTTGTGTTTTCTGCTATTTCGGTAATTTATTCACTAGCCTCCGGAGCAGGCCATTGGCAGTTCAGTCCCCTTCGGGTTGTGTCATGCAGGAAGCACTGGAGATGTCTCAGAATCCCCTGAGCAGCTTTTCACGCTCAATCAGAGCACTCACGCTCTTTGTCTTTGTTTCATTGTTGCTGCTTTGGGGGACACACTGGTGGTGAAAAGGGCTTACTCCTGGCTCTGTACTCAGAGATCGCCTCCTGGTGATGCTCAGGGGACATTATGGGGTGCCAGAGATCAAACCTACGTGGTCAGGCAAATTGCTGGTAAGATCTAGCTAGTCCCACAATGATTGTGGTAGCATGAGAGAATATTTATACCAGCCAGTACAGAATACATGGTCAGATAAATTGCCACATTTAAACTACCCCCTTATCTACAAAGTGATTTGTAGGAGGCAATCCAGGGCAGATGCAGAGGCTTTTAGGCTTTTAGGTGTCCTGCAACAGGGGAGGAAGAACCTAGACATGCTGAGGGCACCTGTTGAGGCCAGTGACAGCTGGGCTGGAAGACATGCTCTAGGAGGCTGGTCCAAGAAGCCTGGGCTCTGTGCTCAGTGAGAAACCACTCAGGAGGGTAAAAGCTGAGGAAAGAGAAGAAACTTCTATTTGTTATCATCATTGGCATTGTTGCCGGGGCATCACACTTTGGTGCTTGTGATCGAACCTGGGGCTTCACGCATGCTAGGCCCGTGCTCAGCCACCTCAGCCACACCTGGACCCCAAACTTAGATTTTAGAAGTCGTCTTCAGTGGTAAGAAGCAGGTGGTCTCCTTCAGCAGTGGGGGTGGGAGGAGGTGGGCTTCTTCAGCGATGAGGAGGAGGTACGATTCTTCAATGGTGAGGGGGCTGTGGTCACTGATCCTTCATGGTAACTTCAGTGGCGAGGGGGATGTGGCTAGGTTAGGAGGGGCTGGGCTGCTTCAGCAGGGAGGGGGCTTTGGGCTCCTTCAGAGGTGAAGGACATCAGCTTACAGTCAGAAGCGGAGGCCACTGGGAGAGTGCAGCAATGACTTAGAGAAGATGCAGTAGTAAATGTGACTTCTGCCCACATATGTTAATGCAATCTCTTCCCAGATTTCCTCTCTGTTGACTGAATTGGCTGCAATTCGAAGAGATTCAGTGTCGCAAAAGAGGTAAGGCTTTTAGTTCTCGTATAATATAAGTATTGCTTTTAATGAAGTCAGAAAACTTGGTAATGCTTAGGGTCAGTATCTTAGCTTTTTTGTTGGTGACCTTGAGTTCTGGGCAGAAACCAATGCAGTGGTACACAAATTCCCTCTGATTTCTAATGAAAATGTTATGGCACAGATTGAAATGGAGATTTTCAGAGGGTTGAGAGTAAGTGAAGAAAAGTTTTAAAGAAAGATGCATCCAAATTGAATAAACAGAAACACTCCCAAATAGCTTTTACGAGGCACATATCACCCTGATGCCCAAAGCAGACAGAGATGTCACAAAAAAGGAAAACTAGAGACCAATCTCCCTGATGAACACAGATGCTAAGATCTTCAACAAAATACTAGCAAATAGAATCCAAAGACTCACCAAAAAGATTATACATCATGACCAAGTGGGATTCATCCCGGAATGCAAGGATGGTTCAATATCCGCAAGTCAATCAACATAATACATCATATCAACAAAAAGAAAAATAAAAACCATATGATCATATCAATAGATGCAGAGAAGGCATTTGACAAGATTCAACACCCATGAATCTTAAAACTCATGATAAAAACTCTCTGCAAAATGGGGATTGAAGGAACCTTCCTCAGTATAATCCAGGCCATCTACTACAAGCCCACAGCAAGCATCTTTCTCAAAGGGGAAAAGCTCAAAGCCTTCCTCCTTAAGATCAGGGACAAGACAAGGCTGCCCACTCTCAACACTTCTGTTCAATATAGTACTGGAAGTAATTGCCATAGCAATCAGGGAAGAGAAAGACATTAAGGGCATCCAGATAGGAAGGGAAGAAGCCAAGTTGTCACTATTTGCAGATGACGTGATACACCTGGAAAACCCTAAACTCTCTACCAAAAAACTCCTAGAAGTAATAGATTCTTACAGCAGAGTGGCAGGGTACAAAATCAATACCCAAAAGTCAATGGCCTTCCTATATGCAAACAATGAAAGAGAAGAAAGGGACATTAAAGAAACTATCCCATTCACAGTTGCGCCACAGAAATTCAAATACTTAGGAATCAATTTGACAAAGAATGTAAAGGATCTCTACAAAGAAAACTACAAAACATTACTTCAGGAAATAAAAGAGGACCTGAGGAAATGGAGATACATTCTCTGCTCATGGATTGGAAGGATTAACATTATCAAAATGATAATACTCCCTAGAGCTTTATACAAATTCAATGTGGTCCTTATAAAGATACCCATGAAGTTCTTCAAAGAAATTGAGCAAACACTGCTGAAATTTGTATGGAGTAATAAACCCCCACAAATAGCAAAAGCAATCCTTGGGGAAAAGAAGATGGTAGGTATCACTTTCCCCAACCTCAAGCTCTACTACAGAGCAGTTGTAATTAAGACAACATGGTATTGATATAGAGACAGACCCGTAGACCTATGGAATAGAACTGAATATCCTGAAACACACTCTCAAATATACAACCACTTAATCTTTGATAAAGGAGCAAAAAATATTAAGTGGAGCAAAGAAAGCCTCTTCAATAAATGGTGCTGGGAAAACTGGGCAGCTACGTGTAAAAAAATGAACTTAGACCTCCTTTTAACGCCATGCACAAAAGTCAGATCAAAATGGATTATAGATCTCATCATCAGACATGAATCTATAAGGTACATCGAAGAAAACATAGGAAAAACACTCTACAATGTCGAAACTAAAAGTATCTTTAAAGATGACACACCACTGACCAAGCAAATGGAAGCAAAGATAAACAAATGGGATTATATAAAATTGAAAAGCTTCTGCACCTCAAAAAGAAACGGTGACCAAGATACAAAGACAATCCACAGAGTGGGAAAGGATATTCACCCAATACCCATCTGACAAGGGGTTAATATCCAGGATATATCAGGCACTCGTAGCCCTTCACAAGAAAAAAACAGCCAACCCCATCAAAAAAATGGGGAGAAGAAATGAACAGAAGCTTCCAAAAAACAAGAAATTCGAATGGCCAAAAGGCATATGAAAAAGTGCTCTTCATCTTTAATCATCAGGGAGATGCAAATCAAAACAACAATGAGGTACCATCTCACACCACAGAGACTGGCACACATCCAAAACAGCAAGAACAACCGGTGCTGGCATGGATGTGGGGAAAAAGGGACTCTGATTCACTGTTGGTGGGAGTGCCGACTGGTCCAGCCCTTTTTGGAAAACAATATGGGCATACCTCCGAAAACTAGATATTGAGCTCCCATTTGATCCAGCAATTAGCACTCCTGGGCATATACCCTAGAGACCGAAAAACACATAGCAGAAACACTATCTGTACTTCTTTATTCATCGCTGCACTATTCACAATATGGAAACAACCTAAGTGCCCGAGAACAGAGGACTGGCTAAAGAAACTGTGGTACATTTACACTATGGAATACTATGCAGCTGTCAGAAAAGACGAAATTGTGAAATTTACCTGCAAATGGATGGATATGGAGACTATCATGCTGAGTGAAATTAGTCAGAAGGAAAAAGACAGATATAAAATGACTACATTCATTAATAGGATATAAATAGATACCAGTATTTTACTGAGTGTAGGCAATGGTAATGTCAGACTAGAACTCACCATTGAATATACACAAAGAGACTTACATGATAAACCCTAAATGTCTGCAGGGCTAGCCGCAATGTGTAAAAGAAGGGGGAGAGAGATGCAGAGACAGAGAAAGAGGGGAAAGAGGAGTACCTGCTACTGAGGTACCCCCTCAGTACTGCTACTGAGGTATACCCGGGGATGGGAGGGAGGAGGTGTGGTTATACTGGTGGTGGTGATGGGGCACTGGTGGAGGGATGGGTGCTGGAATACTGTATTACCAACAACCAATTATAAACACCTTTGTAACTGTATGTTTCACTGTGGTATAATAAAAAAAAATTTTTTAATAATTTAAAATAAAAGTGAAAAGGGAGATGTTACAAGAGATATTATTAATGTTCAAAGGAACATCCAAGCTAATTATGAAAAACTTTATGCCACAAAATTAAAAAACCTAGAATAAATAATTGTTTTTATTCTCCTGAAAAAAAAAATAAAGAGAGCTGCATCCATTTTCTCTCCAGACCAGCCTGTAAAGCCCCAGAGCACCAACAGTCAGGAGACTCAGGATGGGGTTTGCTGGACTGGTGGCCTCAGCCCACCCAGAGCGCCCAAGTCCTGAAAGGCAGCAGCCACAGATTCAGTCCTGGTTCCTGCCAGGCTGTGGTCACTGGGCCCTGGGGAGCAGCTCCATCAGCAGGTGAACCTGGACTGGCAAGGCAAAGGCACCAGCATCCAGAGGGCGCCAGAGGGCATCCTGATCCCCCAAATCACGGCAGTGCCCCTGACCAGTTCACAATAGTCTAGGACTGTCTTCCAAAAAGTTAAAAGGCCCAGAGTTAGGCATGTGGGAGCTATGCCCGCAGTCCGCCTCAGTCTCAACCACACACGCTTACATACTGTCCACGCACCAGAAACTCTTAAATAAACCTAGAAGGAGATCAGAATCCACTTTAAGCCATTCAGCGGCCATGATCCAGAGACTCATCTCGAGAGAGGTCAACAAATGGCAGAGGTGCTCCCTGTCCCAGGCTGTACATCTGGGGCATCTCGGAGGGGGACAGGTTTGGGTCTGGCCTATCCAAACAGCCCTAGCAGCTGAAAAATTCCACACCCCACAATTGCCGCCACGTTTAGTGCTGATCTCCACTGCTCAGACGAGCTCCTCCCAGAAATTAATCTGTTGAAAAACTCAGGTATGCGGGTTTTGTGATTAAAATTCCCAGCCTTTCACGGACTCGGGAAGGGCAGCTCCTCTCACCCAGCTGTTCTTCCAGAAGGCCCTGCAGACATGCCCATAGCCCAGAGCTTCCACTCTGTTAAAAATCTAACTCCAACTTTATCACCCCCATTAAAGACTTGGGAATTCCTGGAGTGCACAGCCACTACGATACTGATACAGTGAGCAGCACATCATGCTCAATTTGTGTGAGTCAGCTCAGCAAACATTGTTATAAGCTATATGTCATAATAAGCAATATAAAGTTAATCACTCAGTGCCTGCTAAGGGAGCAGACTTGGGGAGTCGGTGGGAAACTAGGGACTTTGACGGTGGTAAGGGCACATTGGTGGTGGGACTGGTGTTGTAATATCGAGTAACTGAAACAACTGATTGGTGACAACTTTGTAAATCACAGTAATTAAGTAAAGTTTTTTTAAAAAAAGTGAGGCTGCCTCTAAAGAAAGAAAGGGAGGGCTGCAAGGGGAGGAGCATGATCAGAACAGGAACATCACTGCCAGGATGTTCCCAGGTGGGACTGGGGTCTGGGGGAGTTTCACATCTATATTCATTATCCCTTATGTATATGTTCTTCATCTGCACTTGTCTGCATGGAATACAAATTGGGACCTAAAAGGACTGTGAAGCCTAGCAGCTTGTTGTCCTGGCAGCAGTGAGCCTCGGGCCCCTTGCTTTAGGAACACAGATCTCCTGGGCTAAGACTCAGACCCCAGATCATAGGAGCTGCCACTTCATTCCGCTTCATTTAGCACAAGCTGTAGCGTGAGCCCAGAAAGCAAGCACCGGCATAATCTTAGAATGTTGTGTGGTCCTTGGCTGAGAGAGAAGCCTCTCATCCATCCACAGAGACTAATAGGGCCATTAGAGTCCTGCAGAGTTTATTTCCTCTGTGTGTGTGTGTGTGTGTGTGTATGTATGCTTCTGTCCAGTGTCATCGTCTCTCAATGGACCAGTATGCTGAAAGTGGTAGCGCTGCACCTTAAGAGACAAGGACTAACTTATGCCACCATCGATGGCTGGCCAACCCCAAACAAAGAATGGACTTGGTGGAGGCATTCAACAGCTCCAGGGGTCCTCAGGTATGAGTTGACCACATCAGATCTACTCAGTTAAGAACAAATGGTTCTCAGATATACAGAGAATTTGAATAGAGGAACTCAGTTAAAAAAAAATATATATATCAGGCTAGGGGCCGGAGCGGTAGCACAGTGGGTAGGGCGTTTGTTTGCCTTTACATGCAGCCAACCTGGGTTCAATCCCCAGCATCCCATATGGTCCCTCAAGCACTGCCAGGAGTAATTCCTGAACAAAGAGCCAGGAATAACCCCTGAGCATTGCTGGGTGTGACCCTCCCCCCAAAAAAAAATATATGTATATCAGGCCAGACAGAGGCCAGGAGAAATTGTCAGTGGTTGGAATCTACCAAATCTACCACAAGTGTGTGGGGGACAGAGGGTAGGTAAGATAGAAAAGGAGCCAGTTTGCCAATGATAGCTAGAAATTGTAGTGCAACACTAGAACTGAGTATTGAAAGTAAGTAAAGGGATATACATTATAACCCTTCAGTGTCTGTATTACAAACCACAGTGCACAAAAAGAAGAGAGAGACGAAAAGTGTTTGCCATAGAGGTAGGTTCAGGGGAGGGGAAGGGAAACTGGGGACATTGGTCCTAGGAAATGGGCACTGGTGGAGGGGTGGGTGCTGGATCACTTTATGACTGAAACCCAATCATGAACAGTTTTGTAATTGTCTATCTCACAGTGGTATAATAAAATTATATAGATAGATATACATATTCAGGTCAGAGCGATAGTGCAACATGTAGGGCACTTGCCTTTCCCATGGCTGACCTGGATTCAATCCCTGGCATCTTATCCTCCCCTGAGCACCGCAAGGAGTAATTCCTGAGTACAGAGCCAGGAGTTACTGCTGAGTACCACTTAGTGTAGCTCAAATAAAACAAAACAAAGTTTATGCCCATGTTTGCTCCAGGTGTCTGTAGTGTATTGATTTACGTCAGAATGCAGAGCTCTCTTTGCTAGAGAGACTAAAGTTGCAGGAGAGTCAAGTGTGAACTGGCTCCGAGCAAGGGGATTGTTGTGGAGGAGGCAAGCCTGGAAGGGTTGGAGGGAGTTGGGTGTGGAGTAATATGAAGTAAAGCATATTATCAGACATCTTAATACTGCAGTGTCCTGTGTAATCATCGCAGATTTTATGCCAAGTTTCATATTTTAAAAAGTGGGTGTGACCATGAAATTTTATAAATTTTGTACCAGTCTTACGTGGAAACACAGCATGCAGTGATTAAGTACTGACGCTAGTATGCCAGAGCCCCAGTGGAGCAGTGAAATACAGTTTGCATGTGAAATCGTTGGTGGTTGCAGTCTGATGTGTTGGGTAAAATCCAGTCAATGGAAAGCATATTGAGCTAATCAACCCCAGTGGTCTAAATTGTAGTATTAATATATCTTGGCATGTGTTCAATACATACTGTGAGACTGATTCATGAAATGCAGGTGAATTGAGAATGTTTTCAAAGGAGAAGCAAGGGAATTGGCTTTTGCAGAGTTGACGATACAATGCACGATGGCAGCAGAAAGAACTTTGACGGGAACGCAGCTTGTACAGCCCATTGATCATGGGCTTTGAGTACCTGGTACAGCAGAGCTGGGTAATGAGATCCTTCTTGCAGGAAACTAATGCTGTACTTTCTTCTAAAGGTCATGCTAATCTCCCTCTTGGCTGGAGGAGTAGGGCTGAACCTGACTGGAGGAAACCATCTTTTTCTTCTGGACATGCACTGGTAATGACTTGGGATTATTTTTCTTGAGTTGTCACATCAAACCAGGGAGACTATGACTTCTCATCTAGATAAGGGCATTAAAGAGGCTAACTTAGTTTTTATAAACTTTAAATTACATTGGAAATGTATTTATTTTATTGCTCTACACCCCCTTCCCTCTGCTGTGAAGACTGAAGCTGTCGCATACGTGTCTCCCTTCCCAGGTTGCACTTCTTTAGTTGGGTGCTTGCGCGCGTGTCCCTTTTAGACTGTGCGCCATAGCTGGGGTTTCGTATGCATTATGGTTGTAGGACCTGCTACAGTGACTGCTGAGCTCACACTACAGCTTCCCAGACATCTTACATCCTAGCTGTGATGCTTGCACCCAACACTGGGGTGCTTACACACAAGGGGTGAGGTGCAACCAGAATTAAATCATCTTTCACGCTGGGGATCAGAAACATCAGAGCTGCCAGCATTACACTGAGGGCATGGATAGCACCAGCAATAGCAAACGGTCGTTTGCTCACCAGGCAGGCACTCAAAGCCACTGAGCCCCAGAGAACTGACTGCGGTTGGGTGTGTCCCTGCTGTTCTGTGCAGGTGCCTATGGGCGTGTCTGTATGTCAACTTAGAGCAAAGCATGAAGTAGGGCTGGTTGACAGCACTGAATTCCTCGACAAGGAAAACTTTTAAATAATGCCTTCAAATAGTCTGCACTTTGTTGCTAATCTAACATCTGTTTCCATGGAAACGGAGAGAAGGGCTTCTCATGTCTAATGGCCACAGTTTTGATTTTTCAGAATATCATATTTCAGACACCCAAGGAAACTTCAACCTTGGAGAAGAGGGAAAAGCGCCACTGCAAAAGAAAGGCAGGAATTTTCTTTTTGTGTTAGGAATACTTGATTCTTGGGCCTCGGAGGCACTGCAGGTATCGTTGCCTCTGGGAACATGAGCACATCCTCCCTGGGGATGAGAGGATTTGGCGTGTTGCTAGAAGTGTCACCATTAGTTCCAGTTCTTGATTTTTCAATTATGCCAGTCAGATGTTGCTACACCAAGCAGTTGGATGGGAATTGTTGTTTGTCTGATTGTCTCCGCAGCCCAGATTGGGGCAGAGAGGCCAGACTGTCTGTCTTTTGGGATAAAGTGTTTTGGTTTTACTTGAGACTCTTCTATATTTGTGAGTGAGAAAAATTATTTAAATTATGCCTTTCTAAAAAAAATTATTGCATTTGAAACATTTGTTAAACACCATGATTTATGAAGTTATGCATAATACAGTCATCTCAGGTTTTCAATATTCCAACACCTGTCCCATCACCAGTGTAACCTTCCCTCCACCAATGTCCCAAATTACCCACCGCCCCAACCCCCCATGTGCCCCCTTGGCAGACACAAAAGAATACTTTATACTGCTTGTTACAACATACGCCTTGTAACAGTGTTGCTAAAGTCATAATCTAAGGATTTGCTGAGCTGTTAGTTGCTAGTTGCACCTTCTGTGCTATTGTTTTTGCTCATTGAGCTTAATGGACTTCCACACAACTACCCCATCTAATTTTCTGTATCCTACCGGACTGTCAGTACTGTGAATTTTGGAGATGTTGTAGGGCCACATATGTGGTCACAGGGTCCAGCAGCTATGTCACTAGGATGGTTCAGCGCCATGGCATCTCAAGTGTACCAGCTTTGTTGCAGGGGCTTCTCTCTGAGGTCAGTTGTGGGGCCAGCCTTTTTTTTTTTTTAGATGAAGAAATATTATCAAAGATTTTAGGATGAGCAATTGGTTTGGGGTTAGTACTGAGAACCTATAAATACGAAGGAAGATAACTAAAAAAGGAACAGTTCTGTGAGGCTTCTGTGTCATAAACATAAAACTGAACACAGCATCCTGAAAGGAAATGCTGAGGAATACTTTCAAAACAACCATCCGCAAATCTCTTATTGTCATTCGTGGTGCACAGAACTTGGAGTCAAGGATCCTGAGTAGCACTGCATCTCAGACCCTGAGTAACACCGCATCCTCAAACCCTGAGTAACACCGCATCTCAGACCCTGAGTAATATCACATCTAAGACCCTGAGTAACACCGCATCTCAGACCCTCAATAAAACCACATCCTCAGACCCTGAGTAATATCACATCTCAGACCTTGAGTAACACCGCATCCTCAGACCCTGAGTAGCACCGCATCCTGAGACCCTGAGTAGCACCACATCTCAGACCCTGAGTAGCACCGCATCTCAGACCCTGAGTAGCACCGCATCTCAGACCCTGAGTAGCACCGCATCCTCAGATCCTGAGTAGCACCGCATATCAGACCCTGAGTAGCACTGCATCCTCAGACCCTGAGTAGCACCGCATCTCAGACCCTGAGTAACACCGCATCCTCAGACCCCTGAGTAACACTGCATCTCAGACCATCAATAAAACTGCATCCTCAGACCCTGAGTAATATTACATCTCAGACCCTGAGTAACACCGCATCCTCAGACCCTGAGTAGTACTGCATCTCAGACCCTCAATAAAAACCGCATCCTCACACCCTCAATAAAACCGCATCCTCAAACCCTGAGTAATATCACATCTCAGACCCTGAGTAACACCACATCCCTCAGACCCTGAGTAGCACAGCATCCTCAGACCCTGAGTAGCACCACATCTCAGACCCTGAGTAGCACCGCATCCTCAGACCCTGAGTATCACTGCATCCTCAGATCAGACCCTTTAACCTCTGGCCAAGAATCAGTAGGAGCCCTGAGTATTATATAAGGGTCCTCTTTCACTCCACCCACCCACCCCGAAGAAAATTATTAATTCAGAATGCTTAAAGGCCTCAAGATTAAACCAGAATCTATAAGATACATTGGGGGAAACTTAGGCTTCTTCTCACCCTAAGTTCTACACTGCAGAGGTTTCTTGGGAATTTGACCTCATTGACAAAGATAACAAAAGTAAAATGAACAGATGGGTTTATGTCAAAATAAAATGTATTTGTATGGATAAAAAAAGAACTCTAGATAAAATAAGACACCCTTTTGAATGGGAGAAAATATTTACATACCATGTACCAGAGAAATGACTCATATCCAAGCCAATTTATGAAGCTTTAAAAAAAAAAAACAAACAGAAACCTAATAGCCCCATCAAAAAATGGGGGAGATTAACAGATACCTCCCCAAACAGGAAAAATGGGTGACCACTCAGAATATGAAAATTGTTTTTTTATTGTGGGGAGGGGGTGAGCACTGATTAGGAAAAATGAAAATCAAAACACCAATAAAGTATCTTATAGCAGAGTGAGTGACACATCAGAAATACTGGAGCACTGTTGTAGGAGTGTGGTGAAAGAAGAGCCCAGTTCCCTGTGGGAATGTCATCTGGTTCAGCCTTTATGGGAAATCGTTTAGAGACTTTTAAAAGAAGGAGCCAGAGTGATAGTCAGTGGGCACTGTACTTGCCTTGCATGAGGCCAACCGTGTTTGATCCTCAGCATTCCATATGGCCCTGAGACCTACAGCAACGATCCCAGAGTACAGATCTAGGAGTAAGCCCTGAACACCATGGGTGAGGCCCCAAAATAAAATGAAAAAAAAGCAGAGCCAGCGCCGATAGTCCAGCAGATAGGACGCTTGCGGAGGCCCCCAAAATAAAATGAAAAAGCAGAGCCAGCACGATAGTCCAGCGGATAGGGAAGCTTGCCTTGCATGCAGCCGAACCCGGTTCGATTCCCCGGCATCCGATATGGTCCCCTCGAGCACCGCCAGGAGTAATTCCTGAGTTCAGAGCCAGGAGTAACCCCCTGAGCATCTCCGGTGTAACCCAAAAAAAGCAAAAAAAAAAAAAAAAAAAGTTAAGAATAGAGGGGCTAGAGAGATAGTATAGGGTTAAAGCATTTGCCTTGCCATGGTTGACCCTGGTTTGTATCCTGTCCCTGTATATATTCTCATGCCAGAGCACCACTAGGAATGATCCTTGAGTGCAGAGCCCGCAGCACATGTGGGTGCAGCCCAGTGAACTCTACTCAGCCCCTTCCAGCAACAAGAATAGAGCTTCCTTGTGATCCACTGATCTTGGCATCTATCCCAAAAGCAAAGCATCATTCCCAAAGTTCTCTACACAACCTATTTTCATTTCAGCACTTAGTACCATGCCATATAGAGAGCACAAATATCCAGTGACTGACAAATAGATATTTAAAAAAAGTTAGAATAAGGAAGTTGTGTTACAGGGGCTGGAGTACAGCAGGTAAGGCACTTAGCTTGCATGTTGCCAACCCGGGATCAATACCCAGCATCCCATGTGGTTCCCAGAGCACTGCCAGGAGTAATTCCCTGAGTGTAGAACAGGAGTAACCCTAGAGAATCGCTGGATGTGACCCAAAAAGCAAAGAAAAGAAGTTGTGATACATATACATCGCAGTGGACTACTCTGTAGCCATAAGAAAACATGGAACCCTGCAGCTTGTTGCAACTTGGATGGGGCTTCCTGCTAAGTGAAATAAAACAGAAGGAGTGGGACAGATGCCAGGCAGTCTCACTTCACTTACCTCTTATACGCAGAGAAACAAAACAAGGAATGGACAATATGGAATGATGACTTAGTCTTGATCACAAAACTACCATTACCAAGTAGTGTGGGAGGCTGAAGGAGAGTAAGGAGGTGGATCAGAAGGAACTTAAGGATGGCGGTGGGAGGTCTGGGTTCTTGGTGGTGGTGAGTTGCAGTAACTACATCAAAACCATTAGCATTAATACTATAATAAACAGACATGGGGCAGAGCTGCTACCAACTCTCCCTATGCCCAGCTGCTCACGAGGCGCCCAGGGGGTGGAAATGGAATGGCGAAGTTCTAGTCCTGGCTCGCCACCCCAGCAGAGCCTCGCAACAAGCCAAACAAACCCCCACTCCACGAGGGCTGCCATTTTCCACATCCGACCTCCCTCTCATCAGAACTCCATCCAGCAGACGAGCCTATCTCAGCTCGGATCATCGACACCCACCCTGCAGCAGTTTTTTTTTCAATCCAGCCCAGGTATGCTGATCCAGAGATTCACAGACATGGGGCAGAGCTGCCATCATCTCTCCCTGTGCCCAACTGCTCACGCAGGCGCCCAGGAGGGATGGCAGGTTCTAGCCCTGGCCCGCCACCCCAGCAGAGCCTCGCAACAAACCAGATGACCCCCCACTCCATGCAGGCCTCCATTTTCCACATCCGGATCTCCCTCTCATGAGAACTCCATCCAGCAGACGAGTCTATCACAGCTCAGATCATCGACACCCTCCCTGCAGTAGTTTTTTTTTCAATCCAGCCCAGGGTATGCTGATCCAGAGATTCACAGACATTCACAGACATGGGGCAGAGCTGCTACCAGCTCTCCCTGTGCCAGCTGCTCACAAGGTGCCCGGGAGGGATAGCAGGTCTAGCCCTGGCCCGCCACCCCAGCAGAGTCTGGCAACAAGTCAGACAACCCCCACCCCCACTCCATGAGGGCCACCATTTTCCACATCCGACCTCTCGTCAGAACTCCATCCAGCAGATGAGCGTATCACAGCCCAGGCTGCGCGCAGCCGCTTGCGGCTGCACAGTTCATCAATAAAAGTACTATATTTAGTGGTGACTACAAGAGTATGCCACCCGCACGGCAAGCCTGGCAAGCTGCCCGTGTCATATTTGATATGCCAAATACCAAATATGTTAGGTATTATGTTAGGTATTCCCATGACCTAATATAATGGTTTGAGGCTCTTTATGTTCTTGAAGCGAGCAGATGCCCTTGGGCTCTACTAGCATGAGACAGGACATATGGAGATGTTACTGGAGCCCGCTTGAGCAAATTGATGATGAACGGGAAGATAGTGATAGTGATAGAATCATGCTTGCTTAAACTATAATCTTTTAAACTTTAAATATATGATTCAAAGAATTTTTATTCTTTGTTGAATCTTATCATGTTAAAGTCATGTCTTAGAATTAAGGTTACCAAGTAGTGAGTAGATGGGAAGGCTCAGTGAACAGTGTTTGAGTGGTGTTGGCACCTTCGTGGCTGGCATGATAAAGGTAACATTTGCTCCTAATAGGTTTTCATACGAATGATTATATTCTTGTAAACCAGTATTGTCCGAATACTGAAACTTTTAAAGAGACAAAAAGAAAAGACAAAGGTCGTAAGCCGTCATTAACCAGTTGCCATGTTACCAAGTAGCACTGCGAGTCTAGAGGGTTGAAGTTAGGTGACTTGGCCCAAGTCCTCCAGCTAGCTGAGCTTATATTTCACCTCTGTGGCCTACAGTTGTCAACTGTTGATAGTATGTAAGAATTATTTTTAGATTCTAACCCATTTCTCTTAGCAAGTAAATTATCTGGGCTTGTTGAGTCCCATATAACTCGATGCCAGAATCTACACACTTCCATAGCTATGTTGAAACAACTAGTCAATATTAGACTAATGGTTTGAGGCTCTTTATGTTTTTCAGGCTTTGGGGGTCTCTGCCACATAGTCTTCTATAGTTTTAGTGTTGTTTTTTATAACTGTTTAAAAATGCTGCCGCCATCTTGCTGGGCAGAGCAGGCTGTGGCAGGGTTCTCCGGCTGTGTAGGTGGTCAGATGCTTCACCTTTATCTCCTTCTGCCAGGAATCCATCACTTGAAGATCAAGCTTGTGACCGAATTTACCGAGTAGGACAGGAGAAAGACGTTGTCATACACAGGTAAACAAATGTCTCCCAAAGGTTGGATCTCTGAAGCAGAAATTTGGGTGCCCCCTACCTAGCCCACCCCCACCACTTGCCAAAATTTCCAGACATTGGGACTGTGTGGATCTCCTGAAAGCATGCAGTGTTACGAGGGATTCATCTCATGGCCTTACACGGGCATTGGACACTCAGTCACTGAGTCATCTTTTGGACCCAGACATTGGGGCCTTATGCAAGCCTAAAAACAAATGAAGAACTCCTCATTTGAAAACTGAAACACAGATAAGACATTGGGGGGTGTATCTCAAGGTGGATCCTGTGAGAACTTGGGTTTCATCCTTGGGACTCACTAAGGAAGAAAAGTAAGAGATTTGTTTGGGATCCCGAAATAGCTCAAAGGGTTAGAGCACATGTTCAGCATAAGGGAGCCCAGGTTCAGTCCCCCGGCACCCCATGATCCCTTGAGCACTGCTGTAGCAACTCCTAACCACAGAGCCAGGAGTAGCCCCCAAGAACCACCAAGTGTGACTCAAAATAATATTTTTGGTAATATTTAATATTTAAATACATTTTTAAATTAAATATTTAAATATAAAGCATATAGTATTTATTAATAGACATTCTGCTTTGGGTTTCTGACTGCTTATCTGCCTGTTTTTCAGATTTGTGTGTGAGGGAACCGTAGAAGAAAAGATCCTGCAGCTCCAAGAGAAAAAGAAAAACTTGGCCAGACAGGTGCTGGCTGGGTCTGGGGAGTCGAGTACCAAGCTCACCTTGACTGATCTCAGAGTCCTCTTTGGGATCTAAGTCCTGTTCTTCAGATTCAGGATAGCAGAACTGTGCCACTGCTGGTCCTAGAAAGGTGCACCCACCCATGGCTCTCCAGTCTCCTTGGCATCTGATTTTTTTTTTCTTTTTGAGTCACACCCAGCAATGCTCAGGGATTACTCCTCCTGGCTCTGCACTCAGGAATTACTCCTGGCGGTGCTCGGGGACCATATGGGATGCCGGGGATCGAACCCGGGTTGGCCACGTAGGAAGGCAAATGCCCTCCCCGCTGAACTATCACTCCGGCCCCTCCTTGGCATCTGATTTCACATGAGCCTTACATCCCTTTGAGAATGAGACAGGATCTAATTGTCCCCAGAATAGAAGATCACTTATCACTGGGCTTATTCAGTCATCAGGACATTAAATAGATTGTTAGCCAGTCATGTAAATCAACTTAGTAAATGACATAGAAACCATTGAATTACTTCAGATGAAAGAATACACATTTGAGTCCACAGCTTTTGAAGACAACTCGGGAGAATTGCAGATACACATCAGTTAAAGTCCAAAGCACTGTCTATTGCCTTTTTCTCAGATGGTTCGGCACCTTTTATCACCGTTTCTGTCCAAGCATGAGCTCCAGCCTGTTAGCATCTCTCTTGCCAGGAGGCTACCTGATAGCCATCTTTTATGGGTCGAGCAGCAAGTGGACCCAAAGGTCATTCATTTCTCTATAATGGTCACCATCTAAGAGTTCCTTCTCTCAGGCTCAGGTTTTTTTTTTTTTTTTTTTTTTTGCTTGTTTGTTTTTTGCTTTTTGGGTCACACCTGGGGATGCTCAGGGGTTACTCCTGGCTCTGCACTCAGGAATTCCTCCTGGCGGTGCTCAGGGGACCATATGGGATGCCAGGGATCAAATTTGGGTCTGCCACATGCAAAGCAAATGCCCTACCCACTGTGCTGTCGCCTGGCCTCCAACTCAGATTAAGCAGACTGCATGTTGACATGTATTTAGTATTGGTATCATAGTTAGTTTCTGACCTTTTATGCAGTGCTTGTATCTTTATGGATTAACAGTATTTGTTGCACTTAGTATTTTGCAATTTGGTATTTGTTTTGTCATTGGCATGATTAATAAATATGTACATAACAGTATAATCCACATAATGCTATATATTTATCAGACCTTATTTCCTTTTCCTCCTGGGCTGCCAGATTATGTTTCCAAGGCTTCACTTGAAAATTTATATTTCTAAGTACCAGTAACAATTATATTAGGTCATTCCCATGACCTAATATAATGGTTTGAGGCTCTTTATGTTCCTGGAGCAAGCAGATGCCCTTGGGCTCTACTAGCATGAGACAGGACATATGGAGATGTTACTGGTGCCCGCCGAGCAAATCGATGATAAACGGGAAGATAGTGATAGTGATTTTTATATGTTTTATATTTCAAGTCATCGCTGCTGTTTCATGTATCTGTTACTCTGGTCAGTGGGATTGGAGAGAAGCAATATAGTCATTTGGGGACTGCCCTATAAAACATGGCAAGTGACTGTTCGGTGCTGTTTTTTCCTCATCAGCCCACTGGATGCAAAGGAATAGATGGAGGATACAATACCCCTGACAATTATGCAACCACTCTCTCAGGGACTTGCTGTGTAGGGAGTTGGAGCTATACTTTTGTGTTAGACCAGTTGGGTTCAGTTAATCCATCTCCATTGTGCTTTGATTCACTTGAGTTTATCTATGTTTATTAAGAAATGATTTGGGCTTTGGTGTGGTTGTTTTGGTGTCCAAAATCAAACCTAGGACTTCATACATGCTAAGTTTAAGCATGTACTGATTACCCTTTGTTCACAGCCTTCTGTCTCCTGCTTGCCAGCCCTGTGTTTTACATTGTAAATGAAAGGTTGTTTCTCTCTTTCCTGTATGCCCTTTTGTATAGACACATGAAGACAATTAAGACTGCATGTGATATAGGAGTTAATTAACTGAAGTAATTACTCCTGGGCGTTCATCATTTTCCTAACTTAAAACCCTGATTTTCCCTTTTATTTACAGCCCTCTGCATCCTTCTCAGCAGGTGTCAAATTCCCAGTAAAACAGTGGTTTGCAAAAGTGATGCTTTTCTCTCTTTGCCTTGCTGGCTTTGCATGCTCTGCTTTGGAGCTGTGTCCTTTTGATCCCCGGCATCCCATATGGTTCCCTGAGCACCACCAGGAGTAATTCCTGAGTGCAGAGCCAGGAGAAACCCCTGAGCATTGCCGGATGTGACCCAAAAAGGAAAAAAAAAAGACTAATTTGTTATTCCTGGACTTGCACCATATTTCTTAACTAAATACCCTCAATTGCCTATAGATTGATTTTAATTCCTCATACCCCAAGAAAGGACAGTCGCACCAAGGGAGGGACTAGATGAAACCAGGAAGAGAGACCACCCTGCATATGGGACCACTTGTCTGCCCCCTGAGGCAAGACCTAAAACAAGTCTTGTTCTGACCAAAAGCTAAACTAAAAGGTCACAGGAGGAGCTTTTTACCTAAAGAAGTTGATAAGGCCCCTGAGGAGCTGGAATGATCAATCTGGTGAGGAGAATGCAGTATTGGACTCTGTGGCACAATCTCCCCAGGAAAGGTCTCCCTATCCTGGGTGTAGATAAATTGCTGTCCCTCTTACTATGTCTATACAAAACTAAAAACATCATTGAAATAATTGTTTATTAGCTCCAGCTGAAAAAAAGTCAACTTCCTGAGATTCCACATTAGCCCCAGGGAGCTGGGTCAGAACCTCCTGTATTTCTCGCATCTAGGAAAAAGAAGCCCCTCTCACTTCGTTCTCAGAGTACAAAAGACCTTTTACCTTTTGCCCCCCTGTCTTTCTGAAGCCCTTCTCCCTGCTTTTGTAATGCCCTTCCCCCTTCTTTTGTCAAGCCCTGCTCCTTGCCTTAAAAAAACTATAGAAGGGGCTCTCTTGTTTGGCTGGGAGTTGGAGTGATTAGATTAGTCAGAGATTGGAGGGTCGGAGGTCTGAGTTAGTCTGGTCAACTCTGCTTTGCTTGGCTGATCTCTCTCTCTCTCTCTGCTCTTGCTCTTTCTGTTGGTGTGTGGATAATTAAAACCTTGGACTTTGAAAGAACTGGTGTTCGTGCTTCTGTGTCCTTGGCTGGAGGGGACGGCCACTCACCCCTGAGTGCAGCCAGGGAACCTGATGAGTCCTAGTACTGTCAGGGACACTGCACAGCCCTGACGTCTGAACCAGCACTTAGATTGACCCCAATTCCTTACACCCCAAAAGGAGGGTCACATCACAGGACTGGATGGACGCGTGGTAAGCCATGAGTAAGCTACCCTGGCCTCAACATGGGACAGACTAAATGTCCTGAACAACATAGTAAGCTAAGAGTATGGTCATGAAACTCTGTTGTGACCAAAAGATAAGCAATAGATTAAAAGGACCTTTTGGGAGGTTAGGAATAAATCCACCTAGCCAGAGGAATATAGACTGGAATATATGGCAAGATGTCCCCAGGAATGGCCACCCAATAAATTGAATCTGGGTATAGACAAATGTATCTCTTTACCAGCTGATTGTTTACCAGCTAAGGAAAGGAGAAAACAACACCAGGTTTCTGCTTTTAACTTAGGCAGACCTATAGTCCTAGAACAGTATCTGTCTCTGAGGTGAGATCCCCTTGTGGTTTGCCCAAGAGGAAGAGTTTTCTCAACTCACTGTTTTGAAATTAAATTCCATTACCTCTTGTAACTCCCTTCCCCCAACCTTTTGTAAAGTATCTCTAGCAGATGACCTGATTTGGTGTGTGTGGGAGTTAGGGAGAGTGAGGAGTGAGTGGAGAGAGATTAAAGAAAGAGCTTCAGACTTCCAAGAGCCTGTGATCTTGCTCCTTTGTCCATCAGTTAAGGGGAATAGTCGTTCGCCCTAAACGTCGCCAGGGACCCCCTCTTAACTCCAGTATCTGTTGGGGACTCTGCTGAGCCCCAACGCTCTACCTCTGAGCTGTATTTCCACCCTGATAATGCTTTAATCTGCTGAGATTTTAAGATTACTTATATAGCAGTTAGTACCCTGATAGGCGCAAATTCTTGACACTTCTGTTTCTTCTCCATATTAGCAACCTTTTCCAGTGCACTTATTCTTAATTTGTGCAGCATAATTCTTCATCGATAAAGTGATTTTTGAGCCATGTGTGAACTCAGTGACAGCATGATCAGAGCCATTAACTCCTGTTTAAGCAGAGGTGGCCTGTAAGGGCCAGGCCTGCAGCTTCAGAGATAGAATCAGTAAGATGGGACAAGTTCTGGAGAGAACTTAGGTATCGCTCCACTTGCAGGTTCCCCTTAGCTGGAGCAGAACCTTGAAGAGGTGATTGGTTTCCCCTTTGAGAAGGGAGGCATTGTCTGCAGACGCAGTCAGAGCCTTGATACAGTTAGGAAATACAGGAAGGAAGGTTGTCCTTTGAGAGGCATGCCAGATGCTTAATGTCTGATGATAAAGTAAAGTCAGCTGCGGAAGAATGGCTCCCAAGGCAGCAGAAATGAATAATCTCTGACTAGGGAGCTAGAGCAGAGATCTAGGGCATAGGCCTGGCAGCTTTAAAGCTCAGAGTTAGGCCGAGTTCAATACCAGCCACCTCATGAGTCCCAAGTTGTACTGAATGGAGCACTAGTGCCAGGTATGGTCTAGGTGACAACCTAGTGGCCGCCAGCACTGCTCTATCATCCATGGGACATTATCAGGCCCAGCAGAGCCAGGCTGAGTATCACTTGGTGTGGCCAGCAGTGCCCTAGGACATTGCTTGAGAGAAGGCCCTCCCCAACCACCACCATCCCACTCAGTGCTTGCTTGTTTTTACAATTTAAAGTTACAAGGACACTGACCCTGCCATTTGCTGTTTTTCTAGAGTTAGGCTACTCAGATACACTGGGACTTTGCAGCTGTAAAGTGTGTGGATTCTTTTTCTTTTTTGGGTCACACCCAGTGATGCTCAGGGGTTACTCATGGCTCTGCACTCAGGAATTACTCCCGACAGTGCTTGGAGGACCGTATGGGATGCTGGACATAGAACCCGGGTTGGCCACAGGCAAGGCAAATACCCTACCCACTGGACTATCACTCCAGCCCCTAAATGTGTGGATTCTTAGATATGTCACAGTGCTCCGCTGGGCGCTTACTAAGGACGCTCTGTCATCTGCTGATGCACCAGTCAAAGGAACTGAGATGAAGACTCTTCATGTAATTCCAAGACATGGTTAAAAGGGGAGTGGTGCCTACTTTGAGAAGCAAAACATTCTTGCTTTGCACTTGGAGATTCAGGAATTATAGCTGCTAATTTCTAGATACTCTGAGCCTGTTGATAGAAAAAATGTACACCAAGACCAGTGTTACACCTAATTACGTCATGGGTAGATGTTATTGCTGTCATGTGGATGTACCACATTGGAACTACTGTCCTTATAGACTAGAAATGCCACTGGTACATATTTAAATCCTAGTCTTTGAGAAAATAACTCATGAATTAACCTAAGTAGCGTTCTAGTGGCTGTCTTGGGCTTCAGCATTTTAGTTACTACGCTACCCTTCACTATATCACTGTATCACTGTCTTCCCGTTCATCATCGATTGGCTCGAGCGGACACCAGTAACATCTCCATATGTCCTGTCTCATGCTAGTAGAGCCCAAGGGCACCTGCTTGCTCCAGGAACATAAAGAGCCTCAAACCATTCCATCAGGTCATGGGAATGAGGTCTAAAATTGTTACTGGTATTTGGCATATCAAATACGACATGGGTAGCTTGCCAGGCTCTGCCGTGTGGGTAGCGTACTCTTGTAGTCATCTCTAAATCCAGCATTTATTGATGAACTGTGTGGCCGCATGAGCCAGACTGTGATAGGCTGGTCTGCTGGGTGGGGTTCTGACAAGAGGGAAGTCCAGATGTGGAGAATGGAGACCCTCATGGAGTGGGAGGTCGGCTCGTTGCAAGGCTCTGCTGGGGTGGTGGGCCAGGGCTAGAACCCGCTATCCCTCCTGGGCGCCTTGTGAACAGCTGGGCAGTCTTAGTAGATGTCTTAGTAGATGTATAAGCCAGAAGTTATTTAGAGTCAAGGTGACTTCTGTAACTACCACACCCTCTAGCAGTGTTTACATAGAAGAGAGATCTCATTAGAATGAAACTTGGCTTAAGTAGATTAAGCTGTGAGTAGGTCCTACCCTTAGCATCACCATGTCCCACAGACCGTGACCAAGTTGGTGGCTGCCCAAGCTCTGCCCTTGTCAGCCAGCCTCTTTCTGAGATGCCACTGCTGCCTGATACCCTCCCTGCCTCCGTCTCCTCTCTCTGGACTTGGGAAAGGATGAGTGAAGTAACGGATGCTTTCCCACATGGTGCTGTGTCGAAGCTGTGAGATCCCGAGGGAGACTCTGTAGCTACACAGGCACAGCTGAGAGCCAGGCACTGAGCATCTGCCACGAAGATGCCACTTCCCAGAGCCCAGTGTGCTGTGCAAAATCACTTTCCTGGATGGTCAATGAAGTTTGTCTTCTCTTTAGCAAAACTGACCAACAAGGCATTATGGCCTGCAGAGGTAGAGCATGTACCTAGCAGGTCCATGGCCGAGTTCAATCCCTGGCTCTGCCAGGTAGAGACCTGATGGGTCCCAGCATTCCCAGGTGGCACAAAGCAAAACTGGGCCTTGTTGGGCTGATTTCTGACTGGAGTGGCCACTATAAAAAAATTAATTCATTTAAAGGGCATTGAACAAACCAGGCTAGATGAGATCCTGGCCCTTTAAGAATCCTCCATGCACCCTTATTGTCATGAGCAGTCAGTATGATATAGGACATGACCCCTTTCTCCAGCAATCATCGAGGATGGGTGGGAACTCTAGCAGTTTCTGGTAATACTGTGTGTACAGTGAGTTTCAGTGGAGCTCAGGACTGAAGCCAGGGGCTGGAGCCCCATAGTACAGCAGGTTGCACACTTGCCTTAAATGAAGTCAACCTGGGTTCCAATCTCTCACACCCATCTGTCCCCCAAGCCTGCCAGGGGTGATCCCTGAGTGCAGAGCCAGGAGTAATCCCTAAGCACCGCAGGATGTAGCCCAAAAACAAAAAGGTGAAGCCAGATTCACCTGCAGGAGTTGGCGTGGGCTCCTCTGGTCATCTGACATCTGGTCTACCACGACATCTGAAGAACAAGGGTTACCAATGGAATGGTATATGTGTGTATGTTACATGTGTCCTAGGAAAAGGCAGATGAGAGTGAAAAAAGCTTGCCGAAGGTACCAGAAAATTGGGTCATATACTAGATGGAAAATTTTTTAATAAATGAAATGCTCCTTACAGCATATTATAGTTCCATGAGGGGTCAGAGAGATAACGGAAGCCATCCTAGCCCTTAGGGAGAAGCAGTAGATCCCAGGATCCTGAGCTAAAAATCTGAGGAAGGTAGAGATGAGGCATGGAGGGGAAGGTGGAGAGTTTATTCTTAGCTGCTTAACTACCTATACATTTATTTCAGAATTATGTATTAGGGCCCCACATTGTTTACATGCAGGAGACCAAAGTTTAATCCCCAACAGTCCGCAGTCCCTGGAGCACCACCATGAGCAAACCCATGGCACGGCTAGGTGTGCTTCCATAAGCAAACAATATGGATATACACATAGCAGAGACGGCTTTGTATATGGAAATAGAATGGTAAAGCAAAACTGAAGCCAGAGTGTCCTGAAGCTTAGTTAATGTCATGGAGATGGTGGCGTTGTCACTTGGCATTGGTCAAATGACAGTTGTCAGGCTGGGAAATAGTAGGTGATGTGTGTGTAGTGGAGAGGCTGGTAAGCCCCAGATATCTCAGGACAGGAAGATTTCTTTGAGAACATGGAGGAATAGAAGTAGAAGGAATCTGGGTTCTTTTTTTTTTTTTTAATCTGCTTTTACTTAGCATTTACTTCACTCAGCCACGCCTCTTGTGACAAACCTAGCACACACAACCTCTGGAGAAATATGGAGTGACTTAAGAGTTTCAGAGATTAGAGAACAGGTGGGCTGATGGGGCTCTGGATAGCTCTGTATCCCAGCAGCCATAGTGTTTCTCTTGTTCTGATGTCCCCGAGTGCTCGGTGGCTTCTTACCTGAGAGCAGAGCTCTCACATCATAATGCCCTCTACCCCAGGGCTCACTCTCAGAAGTGGTTTCTGGAACTGTCCCAAAGGGAGTCTTTGGAAGAGTCTTTGGGGAGTCCAGAGAATTGGAGAGAATGCTGAGAGTTGGTTGGAGACAGAGTCTGACAGAGAGAGTTTGCTAGCAGAGGGAGAGAAGAGAGTGGGGGCTTACTGGACAGCTTGCTGGGAGAATCTCAGTTGGCCTGCCTGCCTGAGAGCCTGCTGGGGAGAATCCCAGTGGGACTGCCTGCCAGAGAAACTGATGATAGAGAAAGAAAGGCTCTTGGGCTAAGATGGAGTGAGGAGAGAGCTAAAAGATCTTAGAGAACTTACATTTCCAAAGAGTTGCTTACTCCCATCAGTGGAGTTGTTACCACTCATACTGCTTACAAGCTAGGATGTCTGCAAAATTTCTCATGCAATCTAACTTCATCTACAGTATACTATGCAGTATCTGAAACCCTTAACTGAAATGAGCTTTTAATTCTGTTTTGAAATCTGATTCATTAAAAGACAGAAGGTGGGGTGGTTGGGTGTGGGAGAATGATGTAATACAACAAAGCTTCAAGCAAGCAATTCCCTGGTTGTCTGAGGTAATTGGAAAATTCAAGGCTAGTCCCTAAGGCATAAGTAATTTATCCCAAATTTGAGAGCTCAAGTATTTTTTTAATCACTTGTATCCTTTTCTTCCCGTTGTTCATCGATTTGCTCAAGCAGGTGCCCACTTGTCTTCCCCTTGTTCATCGATTTGCTCAAGCAGGTGCCAGTAACATCTCCATTCATTGGGAAT
The DNA here is from genome assembly GCA_021461705.1 of Cryptotis parvus. NCBI lineage: Eukaryota > Metazoa > Chordata > Mammalia > Eulipotyphla > Soricidae > Cryptotis > Cryptotis parvus. Next base: position 64,193 of record JAJIBD010008141.1, read on the forward strand.
GAGGTCCATTATTGTTACTGTTTTTGGCATATCGAATACACCACAGGAAGCTTGCCATGCTCTACCGTGGCTCTGGGTTCATCCCAGGGGCCCAGTCTTTTCTATGTCAGACCATCAACCATCCAGGGCCCATGGGGCAGAGCCCCAGTAAAGAGAGCTAAAGATCACTTCTCATAAATGCATGAGAAACCAGTCAATTTTGTGGCATGCATAAAATTGTTCAAAATGCCAGTAATTTTCTCCATCCAGTAGTTTTTTAATAGTATTTGGCAAATGACAAGAACTGGAATTTGAGGAGGATGAAGTCTGACTTCCTTAAATGAATATACCAAGAAGCAATAAACAAACAAAAAATGCTACTAATTGGAGTTTTATTCATGCAGCAAAATATGAAATAGCTATGTGCCAGGACTAACCTGGTACTATCTGGCAACTATGGAGGTTAATAAATATGAAATCTCGCCCTCATGGAGAAGAGTGCTTCAGATGGAGGGCTAGTGACTTGGAGATTGGAGGCTCCCCAGGGAGGCCTGTTTGGCTGGAAAAGAGTGGTGAGGGGGTTGTGGGGAATGGGGCTGAGTTGTCAGGCTGGGAAAATAGTTTATTAACCTCCATAATTGCCAGATAGTACAGGGAGATAAGAGGACCATTATCTAACCAAGGCCTAGCAGCCGCCTTTTGCAGCTGCTAGAATGAACAACAATGGCCAAAATGTTTGTTTTAAATGTGTGGAGAGGAAGGGCACTTTAAAAAGCAATACCCTAATGGCCCCGAAAACAAGAAATTAGCTGGCCGCATGCCTAGGATTTGTCCTAGATGCAAAAAGGGAAGACATTGGGCAAATGAGTGTAGGTCTGTTAAGGACATCAATGGTCAGCCCATAACAACTCCTTTTACTGGGCCAAAAACGGAAGAGTGGGCCCACGCCCCAAGGGCCCTCAAATATTTGGGGCGTTTCAGAAACCTTCCCTGCATCCCTCCACAACAGCAGCTCGAAGAGCAACAACAGGCTCCGCAGGGTTGGACATCTGTGCCACCACCAGAGTGGTCCTAACCCCCTGAGATGGGCATCCAGCCCATTGAGTCTGATTTCAAGGGCCCATTACCAAAAGATACAGTAGGGCTATTGATAGGCCGGTCGTCATCAGCATTAAAAGGCCTCATTGTTACTCCTGGAGTAACTGACCCTGATTACACTGGCACAGTAGAAATATTATGTGCATCCCCTCGAGGAGTTACTTCCATATCCCTTCAGACAGAATTGCGCAAATGTTGGTACTGCCTAGTTTACATAGTATGTTTTCCTCAAAAAAAAGGGTTAGGGGGAGAAAGGTTTGGGATCCACTGGGGTGGATTTTGCTTATCTCTCCATGCAGATGGATCAACGTCCTATTATTACATTGACCACAGAGGGAAAAGAGTTTATTGGGCTTGTAGATACTGGAGCAGATCGCAGTATTGTTCAAAGACAGGCCTGGCCAAAAAAGTGGCCATTGCAGTCGCCATCACATACATTACAAGGTCTTGGGTATGCCCAAGCTCAAGATGTAAGTACTAAAACCCTTAGGTGGAAATATATAGAAGGCCGGGAAGGAACTATTCAACCTTTTGTAGTTGATCTTCCCATCTCCTTATGGGGAAGGGATGTGCTAAGTCAAATGAAAGTACAAATAATAACTAGGTGCTCAAAGGTAAGCGGTGATATTATGAAAAATTCAGGATATGTCCCCGGAAAAAGCCCTTGGTAAAAATCTTCAGGACATTACGGAACCCGTTAGCAGGTCGTGCTGGCCTGGGTTTTCCTCGGGGCCACTGAGGAAGGAATCCCAATACCCTGGACTACCTTCAACCCAGTCTGGGTCCCTCAGTGGCCCCTTTCTCAAGAAAAACTAGAAGCAGCTAAGGTGCTAGTGGAGGAACAGCTTGCTCTAGGACACCTGGAGCCATCACGTTCTCCCTGGAATACTCCCATATTTGTTATTAAGAAAAAATCAGGAAAATGGAGACTGTTGCATGATCTTAGAGCTGTTAATAGACAAATGCAACTTATGGGTGCAGTTCAGCGAGGACTGCCTGTTCTTTCAAGTCTATCGCAAGATTGGCCTATTGTGATAGTGGATATCAAGGATTGTTTCTTTTCTATCCCCTCTTGCTAAGGAAGATTGCTGTCGTTTTGCCTTAACTTTGCCTTCTATTAACAGTGAAAAGCCTGATGAGCGTTATCAATGGAAAGTTCTTCCTCAGGGAATGGCCAACAGCCCAACCATGTGTCAACTATTTGTTCAGCAAGCTTTGCTTTGGGTTCATACAGAACATCCACGGGTTCGCATTTGCCATTATATGGATGATATTTTAATAGCTGCTCCATCGCAGCCAGTATTGGATGAGGTCTATGCTAAGGTGCTAACTGCATTGGAAGGTAAAGGTCTTTTTATTGCACCCAAGAAAGTGCAAAAGGCATCCATAAATAAATTTTTAGGCTCCATGTTAGACCACAAAAAAATACACATATTAGAATGGATGAACTAAAAACATTGAATGACTTCCAAAAACTGTTGGGCGATATTAATTGGCTTAGACCATATTTATCACTTACAACAGCAGACTTAAAACCTTTATTTCACATATTGGAAGGCAACCCAAATATATCGTCCCAGCGTACATTATCTTCAGAAGCAAAAACGAGTGATTAATATGGTAGAAAATGCCATAAGTAATGCAGTTAACCCGAATTCGGGATGAATTACCACTTGTGTTGTGTTTTGCCTACTAAAGTGCTCCCTACAGCCTTTTGTGGCAGGATGGACCATTGCTGTGGATACATCCACATGCCTCCCCAGGAAAAACTGTTGAGCACTATCCTATGGCAGTAGCCTTCTTGGTTCTGCAGGGACTTAAATTGGCAATTACTCACTTTGCTAAGGAACCTAAAAACTTATTCAACCATATACCCAAAAGCAAGTATAAACATTAGCCGCCACCTGTGATGAATGGGCAGTATTATGTTGCACCTTTTCTGGAATTATAGATAATCATTATCCCAAGCATAATTTATTGCTTTTTGTATCGCAACATCCTGTAATTTTTCCCAAAGTGATAAGAAACGCACCTCTTTCAGGCATTTTGGATATTTACACAGATGGATCCAAAACAGGCTTAGGAGCTTATGTTATACAGGGACAAGCTCCTGTTGTTATACAATTTCAACCAAACACACCTCAAATTGCAGAGTGTCAAATTGTTTTGGAGGTTTTTAAAAGATTTTATGAACCTCTTAATTTGATCTCTGATTCACACTATGTGGTCAATGCTATTCGAGGTCTAGAAACCTCAGCTGTTATTAAAGAAAAAAGCCCAGTGTTTAAGTATTTAACTGAAATGTGTAACTCTAATTAGACAAAGAACTTATCCATTCTTTATAGGACACATCAGAGCTCATTCATTGTTGCCTGGGCCCATGTCGCCACCAATAATTTGGCTGATAAGGCCACTCAAGCCTTTGCTGCTCATGTTGTAGACCCCGTTTTAGCAGCTCAAAATTTTCATCAACTATATCATGTCCCATCTCGTACCTTATGTTTAAAATTCAAAATTTCAAGACAAACAGCTCGGAATATTGTTAAATCATGTACTTCTTGTGCACAATTTTTGTCCGTACCTCATGTTGGCGTAAACCCAAGAGGTATTTGACCAGGAGATCTTTGGCAAATGGATGTTACTCACATCCCAAGTTTTGGAAAATTAAGCTATATTCATGTTTCTATTGATACATGTTCAGGTGTGGGACACGCCTCGCCATTGAGTGGTGAAAAAACTGCTAATGTCATTATCTCATTGGAGGCATGGGCAACTTGGGGTAAACCTCGAGCACTAAAAACGGACAATGGTCCTGCTTATACTTCTAAAGGTTTTCAACAATTTTGTACCAAGATGCAAATTCACCATATCACTGGCTTGCCTTATAATCCTCAGGGCCAAGGTGTAGTAGAAAGAGCCCACAGATCTCTTAAGGAGTTATTACAGAAACAAAAAGGGGAATAGCTGAAGGCTATCCACCCAACGGTAGACTGTCTCTTGCCTTATTTACTTTAAATTTTCTAATTTTGAATGACGAAGGCCACTCAGCTGCCAATCGACATGCCAATAGTGTTTGTTCTACTAATATAAAAGTAAAAATGGAAAAATGTTTTGGATAACAAATGGTATGGACCGGATCCTGTAATATCAAGATCCAGGGAGCTGTTTGTGTTTTTCCACAGGACAAGGAAGATCCAATTTGGGTACCGGAAAGACTGACGTGCTTCATCCATCAAGATGACAAGACAGCTGATCATTCTGACGTTGCTGATGAATCTGCAGCAGAGCTTCAGGAAGAAGGAATGACTTTGGGCGATAACCAGGACATGACCGATGCCAGTGCCAATATGAAAAGTCAAACAACGAAAGCAAAATGACTGTGAAATATCTTGCGGGCAGTTGGTCGCAGGGAGACGGAGGACTTGTTATATCGGCAATTGATGGACATTGTAGCTCTTAACACCACCCAAGTTGAAACCATTATCCTTGGGGATCTTACTGAGTGGATGTTTTCCACCTTTAACTTTTTTAAGGAATGGGTGGGGGTGGGAATTTTTGGTGCAGTTTGCTGTGCTGGCGTGTTCCTTTGCCTCTGGTTGTTACGCATTAGAGCATGTCATGCCCAGGATAAAGCTGTAACCATACAGGCCGTGGCAGCCTTGGAGCAAGGTGCATCTCCCCAGGTTTGGCTTGCTAGCCTCAAGAGAGATCTTTGAACACGGTCTTGGCACCAGGAGGTCTTGTTGCCATTGCACCCTGTAAGACATGTTTAATAGCACATTACAGTCTTTGCACTCTTTAGGATTAGTGCCATTGCACAAGGAAAGGTGTAACGCTATTGTCTCTTTCTCCAGGCAACCACCCTCGATCGGCTGATGCTGAAGAAGTATTGGCCATGATCGGGTAGATGCCTAGGTGTCTTTTATAAAACAAAAAAAAGGGGGAGATGTTGGGCGCCATTTCGTGCTGGACTCCGCCCACTGCCACGCTGCCTTCCCGCCTCCAGTGTCCCGCGCATGCAGAGTCCCTGGCGTGGTGTGATTGGGCTTTGTCCAATCAGGGCATGTTTCATCAGCTCATACGAGCTTATACGACCTGCGCCGGCCAATGGGAAATGGACACGTCGACCCGCACCATTTGTGCCAGCCAATGGGAAACAGACACGCTGACCAGCACTGTATAAAGGCAGCTTGCACAGAGGGTCGGGGTCCTTTCGCCATTTTGAGTTTCAAGCTTCAGGAGCTCCAGTAAAAGCGTGTTCTAAGAAGAATCCTGTTGTGGTCGTTTCTTCACCACGGGCGGTTGAGGGCGTCTCACAGGATGAAACTATAGTTAATGTCTTAGTATTTTCATCTTTAACTGCAGTCAGGAGGAAATGTATCCTCGTGAGCTTAACAGTTAATGAGTTCAATCTATAGACTCAGACTTCACTTCTTTTTGTTTTTGTTTTTGGGCCACACACGGCAGTGCTCAGGGCTTCTTCCTGGCTCTACAATCAGGGAATTACTCCCGGCGGGCTTGGGGGACCATCTGAGATGCCATGATTGAATCCGGATCAGTTGCATGTAAGGCAAGTGGTCTACCTATTGTGCTATCACTCCAGCCACTCACCTGTTTCTTAGTGCTGATTTTATTTTGATTTGGGGCCACACTCAACAGTGCTCAGGGGTCACTCCTAATGGGCTCAGGGGACCATGTGGGTTGCTGTGGATCAAACCCAGGCTGACTATTTGCAAGGCAAACTCCCTGCCTGCTGTACTGTCACTCCGCCCCCTTAATACAGATCTGAACGAGCACTTCCTCCCCAAGAACTGCTCTTCAGATACTCCCCACTGTTACATCCTAGTAAGAAAAGCGTCCTGTCATCGCCTCAGTGTATAAGCAAAATGAAGACTGCTTTCTACAAAGCAAAGAGGGCGGGTTTTGAGGGTGAAGTTCTCACGGCTGCCTCACAGGAAATAAATCTGAAATTATTTCAACAATATCACTCTATTTTATCCTTTGCGTTCCCTGAACCAAACAGTAGTAAAGTGTAGTAGAAAAAGTAAAGTGGATATGGTTAAAAGAGATCTTTATTCTATGGAGGAAATAGCTAAATAATGTGTATCCTAAGAAAGGGAATTAAAAAAAAAAGTTATACACAAAAAGCAAGAAACTGAACTATGCCCATGACCTCTAAATTCAGTGGCATAGTTACCTCTATTTCTGTAGCAAGCAGGAGGGAGCCTTCCTTGCTGTACAAAACTTTCCAATCCACTAAGAGAAATGTGGCCAAGCTTAGTGCTACCACCCCCACGAAAAATCTGTGTAACTCTAGAGCAGTACTGACTCAGAGGGTAGAAGGCACTTGGCTTTTAATTCTCTGTTTCTTCCGGATTTATCAAGGTCTGGAGTCCTCCAGTAGGTTGGCATCGTACTGGCTGCAGCTCTAACACGCTGACCGTATGCCCACGTAGGGGTCAGGAGGGCCACGGTCCTCAACAGACTCCTCGACAGATTCTGCCCATCTGTCCATGTGCATTCGGCCTTCTCATTAAACTTCCCACAGCAGGACCAGTGGGGACGGCCAGGGTGGCCTCTGTGTCCGTGGCCACAACCTAGGTACCCACCTGCATGGTATAGAGAGGGGAAGGGAGAAGAACTATTTGAGGAGAAGCTCAGCAGTGACCATGGAAATCAAAGGTCCTGGGCAGCATCTACACTCCAGGGTGAGGCAGCGCTGACAAGAGCCCAGCCATGGACAGGCACGCTGATGCCCATGGATATGGGCTGAATTCAAGATGGGCTGAATTCTGCAGAGTTATATGGATTCCGCTAACTCAAGGTTGGGATTGCAGTAAGAGAGAAAAGGTAACATGCTAGAAGGAAGACAGCTGGGAGAGGGATGCTACCTAGTGACAGGCTGGCCGGCAGACATGACCTGGTGACAGGCGGGATAGGGGGACATGACCTAGTGACAGGCTGGGAGGTGACCAGCTTAGAGGGGGACATTACCTGGTGACAGGTGGGACAGGGGGCATTACCTGATGACAGACTGGGAGAGAGGACATTACCTCATGACAATGTCCTCATGTCACAATTACCTCGTGACAGCTGGGATAGAGGGACATTACTTGGTTGTTACTTGGTTTGGAGGGGGACATTACCTGGTGACAGGTGGGATAGAGGGACATTACCTGGTGACAGGTTTGGGGGGGACATTACCTGGTGACAGGTGGGATAGAGGGACATTACCTGGTGACAGGTGGGATAGGGGGACATTAACTGGTGACAGGTGGGATAGGGGGGACATTACCTGGTGACAGGTGGGATAGGGGGGACATTACCCGGTGACAGCTGGGATAGGGGGACATTACCTGGTGACAGCTGGGATAGAGGGACATTACCCGTGACAGGTGGGATAGGGGGGACATTACCTGGTGACAATTGGGATAGGGTGATATTACCTGGTGACAGCTGGGATAGGGGACATTACCTGGTTACAGCTGGGATAGAGGGACATTACCGGTGACAGCTAGGATAGGGGGGACATTACCCGGTGACAGGTGGGATAGGGGGGCATTACCTGGTGACAGCTGGGATAGAGGGACATTACCGGTGACAGGTGGGATAGGGGGGCATAACCTGGTGACAGCTGGGATAGGGGGACATTACCCGGTGACAGCTGGGATAGGGGGGACATTACCTGGTGACAATTGGGATAGGGTGATATTACCTGGTGACAGCTGGGATAGGGGGACATTACCTGGTGACAGCTGGGATAGGGGGGACATTACCTGGTGACAGCTGGGATAGGGGGACATTACCTGGTGACAGCTGGGATAGGGGGACATTACCGGTGACAGGTGGGATAGGGGGACATTACCCGGTGACAGGTGGGATAGGGGGACATTACCGGTGACAGCTGGGATAGGGGGACATTACCTGGTGACAGCTGGGATAGGGTGACATTACCTGGTGACCGCTGGGATAGGGAGACATTACCTGGTGACAGGCCAGGAGGGGGACAATCCCTGGCGACAGCAGGGAGAGGGGTGTTACCTGGCATGGTGCCCCCGCAGGCACAGCGAGCAGTTTTCTGGCCTCCACTGGAGCAGAAGGAGCAGCAGTGGAAGACCCCGGGATGTGTCCGCTGCCTCTTCCTCACGCTTACCGTGAACGGTGAGCCCTGTGGGGTTCACACCGACAGCAGAGCACAGCGGGTGAGCAGTCAGCGGCGGATAAGAACCTTCGATCTTAACAGGCCCTGGCCCCTGGCCTTGTGCAGAGTGGGAGCACGGAGACCACCCAGGTGCACACCAGTCACCCCCTCTATGCCAGCTACCCACATCAGTTTCAAGCTTCTCCATCCCTGAGGAAGCTCAGGAGCCACCGCCACAGGCTAGAGACCCCCGCCCAAACTTCTCTTCACCACACCCCTCTCCCGTCATATACCGAGTCCCTTTTCCCAGATGTATCATTACCCATCCCTAGTTCTCTGACAGATCCGTGAAAGGGAGAAAGGATGAAAGTTCCCAGTGGGGCTTAAAGTTCCCAAGTTAGCAACTCTTCTTTTTGTCCTCTTTCAGGATAGGGCCGGATGATAGTACAGCAGGTGGGGCACTTGCTTTTTATGCAGCCCACCCAGGAGGAATCCCCAGCACTACGGATGGTCCCCCTGAGCAAACCAGGCATGATTCCTAATTGCAGAGTCAGCAGTAAGTCCTGAGCATTGCTGGATCACCCAAAAAATATTAAAGCAATTTTTTTAAAGAATATGTTCCCACCTTTAACTGCTATTCTATGCTAAGCAGGAACTATTCATTAGTGTGCCAATGTGAGATCATGGTTGGCAAAGGTGAAAAAGGAGAGAGACTGGCAATTTCCCTTTATAAAAAGTTTACCTTCCCTTTATAAAAAGTTTACAACATATTTTAAAAGCCACCCGGAGTTCAAAGGGAAGGGTTTGAGCTCTGCCTTTGCTATACAGGTACTGTATATTTCAGCAAATTTGATTTCTCAGGCTCACTGGATGAGCCCAATGCCTAAATACCTGGAGAAGTGAAATACTGTGCCAGAATCAAGAAAGCCATCCTGGTTCTGTCATGGCACAGTGCATGCAGAGTAAGAGCTTTCTGGGTGCAAGGACCACAGCCGAACATGACACTGTATGGCTGTTTTTACTTGCTGAAGGGTGCTCCAGGGTCACGTCGAGGGGCCCAGAGGCCAATCCCAGTTATCCTGAGCCTGGCTGTGCTCACTGAAGCTTCAATGCTCAGGCCCATGCTTGATGATGCAGTGCTGGAGGAGCTCCCAGGCCATGCAGGGTGGGGAACAGAGAGGGCATGTGGCACCTGGGCTCACCAACAGGGTCTGGCACAGGCAGTGCACTGGCCCTCTGAGCTGGTAGCGCACTCCAGCCCTCTGGGCTGTCACCCGGCACCCGGTGGTTCTTTTCTTTGCCCCCTTGGTGTTGCTCTCTGGCTGGGGCAAAGCTCTAACAGGATATCAGCAGAGAAGTTCTGCCAGACATGCTGAGTGCTACTCAACTGAAGAAAGCATTCTTCATGTTCTCTAAATCAAAAAGATTGCACTTGCCCGAGGAAGTGGAGAACAGCCACAGAAACAGGAGCACAGAGGTAAATGCAGTAGAGAGTCTCAGCGGATGTTTGAGCAGATAGATGACAGCTAGTTAGTGGGCAGGAAAGGGTATAGGGCATGCGCTCTGCCAATAGTGCACTGTACGCACATGCAGCCAGCCTGATGAGATTATCTTTCTTTTCTGAAGGGGTGGGGTGGATTTGGGCCACACCTAGTAATGCCCAGGGGATCACTCCTGGCAGTGCTCAGTAATGCCCAGTGATCACTTCTGGTAGTACTAGTGACTGAACCAGGTTGGCTGCATGCAAGGCAAGTGCCTTAACCTCTGTACCCTCTCTCCAGCCCCAGACTGAATTTCTTTGTTATTTTGTTTTGCAGCCACACCAGGCAATGCTCACATGTTACTCATGGTGGGCTCAGGGAACCAAATAGGATGCCAGGGATTGAACCAAGGTAGGCCTGCTGTACTATCTCTCTAGCCTCAGACTGGATTGCTTGAGACTTGCCTCAGGCAAGTTTTCCAGGCAGAAAATCCAAGCTAGTGGGGAGAATAATTACGAGCATGACTGCCAAGAGGTGGGAGAGGGGTAGAAGGTTCCTTAGTCACCAGCATCCTCCATTGAGCATTAAGGGTAGCAGCATCTGCTAAAGTGTAGCAAGAGAGAAAAAACGTTTATCCTCTAACTGATCATCCGACAAAGTCTCCACATCCTGTGATGACAGAACGCAAGGGTGGGGAGCACGTGTGGTCACTCACCTGCACGTGCTGCTCCTTGACCCGACCAGCACAGTATATAAGCCGGCTTCCTGGGGGATGTAGGAAATGTAGTAGGTCCCATCCTTTTTATCTTGGATCATTGTTCTCACTGGACTGGAGCCAAGAGTCCAAAACAGAAACAGAAACAGCTCATTCACTCTCATTCAGCTGTCCATCGCTGTAGGAGCTAAATTCTATACCATTAAGTTTATCATCAGTCATACATGTCTCCCAAGCAAGGTGTCTCTGAAATCAATCTTGTAGCAGAAGGTGAGCATCATAACTGCCAACGGAGTGAAAACACGGCTGCATTCTCTCCGCTCTACTGTGCCCTCCCACACCTCTAACTCCAGAGACACACACTCTGCTCCCAGTGCAGCTGAGCCGAAAAATAGGGCAGCATTTTGCAAAGGGCACCAGTCAGTTCAACACAGATTATTTTCAGTCTGTTCAAAACCTAGTATGAAGATTCACATTTGAAGAAGACCTGAACCCAGGCATAAGATGCACTCAAGGAAAACCAGCTGCTCACATCAGTTTTTTTATTTTTTCATTTGGATCCACACCAGCTGTGCTCAGGGACCACACACAGTGTTAGGGTTGGAACTGGGGTTAGCACATGCAAAGCAAGAGCCTTTAAAAATCGTCATGGTTAGTGGCATCAAGGGAGGTAGGGAGTAGCCACTGCAGGGACATCTCCACTCTGGCCAGCGCCCTCATTTCCTGTTTCCCATCCCCTCCGGTTGGGACATACGAACCTTTCTGTCTTATCTTTAGGGACTACTGTGACTTGCACGCTGTCTCCACCCTTGCCCATGTTCTCGCCTGCTGTATCCTTACAGAGCAGTGTGAAAGAGGCTGGCTGCTTCTCCCGGGCTCTGTGGAGATCTGCAGAAGAGAAACACTCAGCATTCACTCCAGAGGCTACCTGCCACAGCTATGCCCCATAGCAGGCACAGGAGCCTTTTTCTTCTGAAGGAAAACTGTATGTTCTGTCCATTGGGGTTGCTAGCTCTCTTTGCTCCCCCTGTCCCATCTCCCAGGGCAGAGATGTGGAATCCCTCCTGGGAACCTGGTTCTCTCTCAGCCTGGAGCTTCTCCTGGATTACATCCTGGCCCCTTACTTTAACCTTACAAAGCTTTGTAAAGACTCAGGATTGACTTCAGTTTGCCGTGACAAAGGCTGGTCATTCCCAATCACCCTCTCTGAGCTACATGTCCTACTGGAATAGGCAGGGGGATTCTGTTGACCAGTGTGAATTCTTTCCGTGGCTCGGTCCCCCCACAGAATGCCTGTGTCAAGGTGTTAGGAGAACATTCAGCAGTTACAGCCACGAGTCCAACAGTCAGATAAACCAGGTTTCCCAACCTCAGGTATCAAACCTATGAGATTTCTGAATGATACATATGCCCAAGTCAATGGGTGCATCTTAGGGAGAGATCATTCTCCAAGGGATCTATGACAGCGAAAGGTTCAGGCTTTTTGTCAGGATGACTCTGGGGACAGTCTTCCAGGGGGACTAATTGCTGAAATGTATGTCTGAATGCCATGCTCCCTTTAGGAAGAGAACACTGGTCAAAAATCACTTTTTTCCCTTCTGGAGTGAAATTCCAACCACATATATTCTCTGTAAGGCCAATGACATGGGTTTATGTGAACAGCAAAGAAGGAAGGAAATTCTCACTCCTCTGAAAGCCCCTTCAAAGCGTGCGCCAGGCTTTGTGCCCTAAAGTTTATGTTGTTGGTAGTTCCTAGTTTTCTCAATGAAATGGTCCCAAATATAACACCCCTACACTGGAAAGTATTTGTTAGCACCTCAACCTAACAAGTAAAACACAGAAAGGACGAGGGAGGGGTCACTGTTGGTTATATTTGTTCTTGCTCTCCCCATTGGCTATCACTCAGCAGGGAGTTCTCCCCAGCTGAACTCACCCTAGCGGAGTAACAACACATGCTCAAACACCATGTCCTAGCCCCCCCACCCCGAGCTCCTGGAAGCAGCGGCCCAAGTCTTCCTACCTTCTCCTATAATGACACACTTGGTTGGATCCACCTCCCTGGTATTGATGATCCCGTACATTTCATACCCAAGACACCGGCCGGCTTTCTCCTCCCGGGAAGAAGCAGATCTTATCGTTCACTCCAGGATGCGCACTATATTCTATCTGGTTCAGTTTCGTGAGCCGCTCGACCACCACCCCTTGGTGATGAGGATCTCCAGGTCAGAGCCACTGGCCAGCAGGTGCTCAGTGAACTCCACGCCCGTCCGCATGTCTGCCAGCAGCTGCTCCAGCTGTGCCTTCTGCAGCTGCAGGGAGTTTTCTTTCTGGCTGCGAATGTCTTCCAGCTGTCTCAGCAGTCTGTCCCGATGCTCCCCGATAGCTTTGATGTAGCCCTCAGAGAATGCCCGGATATCTGCTGCCACGGTCTTCACCCGCTCCTGCAGGGCACTGCTGGACCCTTTGACCTGCGCCAGTGCTTCCTCAAGGGCTTCCACGTGGGGTGGGTGCCCTTGAGGAGGTCCCGCACTGACTCCCCATGCTTGTGGATGGACGTTGCTAGTGAAGTCATAGGGGTGTTCCCGGTGCTCGCCCACCACGCAGTCTCGGCACACGGGCCTGTCGCAGAGTTCACAGAACAGCCTCAGCTCCTCGGCAGGGGTGAGCAGGACACAGAATGGGCTTCCCCCACCCGGCTGTAGTCCTTCAAGTCTTTGAGGTCCACCATGGTATGGTGAGTCGTCTTCTTCTGCCGCCTAGGGGGAAGCAAAGTCAGGAACAGGCAATCATATGACTCATGGCTTGTTTGGCCACTTGAAGACCCTGGGCTCTGAAGTCAAATCTAAGTGCAGTTCCTCGCTCAAATCTCCCACTCACCACATGGTCCTCGGATCCCAGGGGCAAGATATCTAATGTCTAGTGACCATTGTCAAGACACTGCTAGTAGACTAGGGCTCTCCGGCTTGGGACATAGCCTTGGAAGAGGTTACAGTGTAAAAGACTGTGACCTGCTACATCCTGGAACTTTCTCAGAGTTCTCTGGGCATGTTTAGACAAGACCTATAGTCAACTCCTACAAGCAAAGGTGGGAGTCAGGTAGAAACCAGTATGAAGAGACAGAAACTCTGCCACAGGATATAGCAAATAAAAAGCAGCTTAAAAAGTTGTCCTCAAAAAACCTCCCTCAGCCTTGTAAGATTTCGGTGACACATTTCCTTGACCAATGTTGACATACCCAAAGCAGTAAAGTAGTAATTTTCCTTAAGCCAGCAACATAATTAGAGTGAAATCAGTGGTCAGTAGAGTTAACACTCTCTTTGAACCCCTCTTTTCTGTACACCTTCAAGAGGAGTCGCTAGAAAATTATATCCCAGAGTTCCCTGTCTAGCACTGAATCTATCTAAACTTATTTGCCTTTCCTGGCACTAAGAGGCTGAGTGGAGAGAAGACAGGGTCAGTATGTTTAGCTGGGAGCAGACAGTCTGAGGAATTATCACAAGTGCAAGCTAAAAATAGAAACTCTAAAGACTCTGAATGCGTTCTGTTGTTAAGGCCAGGAAACACATGAAAGGTATAACGAAACAGTTTTAGTTTAGCTTGAGGACCTTGGCTATTTTATATGGGGATATCCTGGAATAAGAGGGAAGGTTCACAAGGGAACACAGTGATTCATGTGGGAGACTCCAGCCCATATCATATCAAATAATCTGAGTGTCAGTGAGCACTGGTCAGCCCACACCGTGCTGGGGAGCCTTGTACAAGGCAAAGCCTGGGTAGGGGCCCGCAGCATGGAACAGCAGAGCGCACAGAATAAATCCCAAACTTGCATTTTAATCTTGCGCCTTCTCTGACAGCAGCCTGGTAAGGGAACAGACACATTATAGAGGAACCCTGAGTTTTTCTCCTCAAACAACAAAACGGATAAACGTGTGCCTCCTTTGACAGAGTTGCAAGGCTTTTTGTTTTCTTTTAGGTGATGCTCAGGGGTTACTCCTGGCTGTGCACTCAGGAATTACTCCTGGTGGTGCTCAGGGGACCATATGGGATGCCAGGGATGGAACCCAGGTTGGCGGCGTGCAAGGCAAATGCCCTACCCGCTGTGCTATTGCTCCAGTCCCAAGAGAGAGTTGGGGTCAGGGACTCTGCTGTTGTCATTCTGTTCCCCCAGCTCCCAGGACAATGGCCCACTGTATGATAAGCTAGGCAGCCAAGGATTGTGCTTTGGACATTGAAAATGCAGTCATTGTACAGATCTGCAAGAGTATTTGTTATCACGTGGCAGATTCTTTTCCATCTGCTCACCGAAGGAAGTTCTGTCTTGACAGCTCTTTGTACTCTGGCTCCTAAGTCACACCCCGTGTGCGTGTGGGGGTGGGGGTGGGGTGGGGTCTCCCGCCCAGCATTATTACCTATGCGCCTGGCAGCAGAAGTGGCAGAGGTTGGCTTTGCAGGTATGACATCTCTTCTCCACTTCCCTGTCGCTGCACAAGTCACACACCAGGCCCTGGCCTTCCCCACGCAGACCTCTCAACATTGCGTCATTCATGGCCAGGTGGTCTATGGTCAAAGCCTTCACGCCACCTGTGGGCAGGTCCACCTGGGCATCACATACCGGGCACAGGATGCCGACGTGTGGTGGCTGGAGCTCCTGGTGGGTGGACCCCTCTGAGAGGGAATCAGAGTCTCCCCCTCGGAAGTCCATTACCGAGAAAGGTTCCAGCTGCTCCAGACATTGGGTGCAAACGGTGTGCAAACAAGGCAAGAGCCTGGGCGCTTGGAAAAGGCCCATGCACAGAGGGCAGTGGGTCTTGCCTGTGTCTCCCAGCGCGGTCCTACTCGGCAGACTGCCCACGAAGGCCAGTAGTGGCTTCCGTGGCTCGGACATCCTTCCCCTCGGCAGCTCCTCTTAGCAGAGCAGGCGATTGTACCCACCCAAAGGGACAGTTTCCACCACGCGAGTCCCTGAGACCACCGTGCAGAGAGGGCAAAGGGGAAGAAGGGAACTCCCGGACCGAACCGGCTACCAGTGGGTTCAGGGAGGGTCCCCCTGCACCAGGTTGTCCCATACCAGACACGCCCCCACCCTCCCCGAGTCCCACCAATCCTCCCTCCTAGACGCGCTTCCAGGGCGAGTTCTCGGCCAGTTTCCCAATCCCTGAACTTCCCAGCCCCTCCGCGACCAACCCCCGCCCGCGACCCTCCCCACTGGCCCCAAACCCAACACGCGACAAGCGGAACCCCGTCCCCGTATGATGAGGTAAGGGGCCTCTCGCTTCTTCCTGGGGCCGGCGAAGCTTGGCTCTCGGCAGCGGCAGAGGAAACTCGTCCCGGCCGCTCCTAGGTGGCCGCCGGGCAGCCTCTGCACCGCGCCTGGTGCCGAAGGCGCGGGCCCCGCCTCTCGCTAACCCCTGGGCCTATCACATGCCGAGAGAGGCGGGCCTCACCCTTCAGAGTGACACTAGCAGGATCCAATAGACTTGGGGGATTCCACATCTTCGCCATTTCGTTGAGCGAGGGGCGCAAGGCATCTGGAGGTGGCGCAGCTGGAAGACACCGCCCCGAGAGGAGGAAAACGGCAGGGCAATGTGCGGCATAGTATAGCCAGCGTCACCATTTTACGGGCACCGCCTCTCTATGGCCGTGATCCACCAGAGAGGCCAGAGGACCACTGAAAAATCCGTGGGAGATACACTACGGCTGCCCTCCTGAGCCTTTGGATGGGGCCCAACAACTCAGACTGGGAGCTCCCTTTGGTGGTTGGTCCTGTCAGTTCTCAAACTCCGCCTAGCCCAGAGGCTGCTGGGAGTTGTAGGACGAGGCGGTTCCCGCCTGCGGAAGTCACCTGACCAGGCTGCAGGCTATCACCTAGGGCAGTTGTGAGCTTCTTTTCTGCTGTCTGCATTTTAGTTCTAGAATCCCTCGGGCCTAGAGTGCCGTTGCCAAGATTCCAGCTGCTTATTCCTGGCGTTTTGTGGCGAGTGGGCCCCATCTCTTTTCATCCTGATCTAGAGACCCTTGTACCCAGTACCATGGAAGGGGTTCCCTTGAGCTCGGAGTCCTTGGCACTGGCCAGACATTGCCCACCCATCTGGACTAAGGATGCAGATGATCCACGATGTATTGGTGTGTCTGTGTACCGAAATTCTATACTCATCTTGAGGGAAACGGAGCTACTTGGACCCTGGTTGAAGGGTTCAATAATGAGGTGGCTGGCGAATGCTCGCAGTGGGACAGTGGAGGATGTCTAAGAGGAAGTAGACCCTGTGGTCTTACAAATTAGTTGGGAGATGAGCTCATCTGACGCCCTTTTGTTTGTTTTTTGGTCTCCTCCTTTAGTTGTCCTTCCCGGGACGCTCCTGATTGTACCATTTGGAGGTCTTCCAATACCTGAGTTTTCTGAGCTGTATCCTCAAACTTCCGTTATTGCACTCACTCCAGCTCCATGCTCTCCGCTTGTTCTCAACATCTCATCGCTTCAGCCTAAGATGCCTTCATGTCACTCTGACTTTGTTCAGGACATTCCCTTCTGGGTTTAGGGCCCACATGTCTACTTTACCCGTTTATCCTTCTCTATAGACATATGCATCCACTTGTATCACTTGTCACTTGTCTTCCCGTTGTTCATCAATTTGCTCGAGCAGGCACCAGTAACATCTCCATATGTCTTGTTGCGAGCTAGGGTAGCCCAAGCGAAGAGTCTCAGACCATTCCTTTAGGTCATGGGAATGAGGTCTATAATTGTTACTTGTTTTTGGCATATCAAATATAACACGGATAGCTTGCCAGGCTCTGCTGTGTGGGTGGTATACTCTCAGTAGTTAGCTCTCATCTCGAGCTTTTTCTGATGAACCTCAAGGGGAGAGATTGGCTTTTCTCTTGGGTGGATCTCTGATGAGCTGTGGAGTCCAGATGTTGAAAATAGTAGCCCCTCATGGTGTGGGGGTTCCTCTGGCTTCTTGTGAGGCTCTGTTGGGATGGTGGGCCAGGGCTAGAACCCACCTTCCCTCCCGGGCACCTCATGATCAGCTGAGCACAAGGAGAGCCAGTAGCAGCTCTGCCCCATGTGTCTGAGTCTCTGGATCAGGCATACCTGGGCTTGAAATAGTCTTGGCTGTAGGGTGGGACTCTGACAAGCAGGAGTTGAGATCGGCTTTTCTCTTGTGTGGAACTCTGATGAGTTGTGGAGTCGGATGTTGAAAATGGCGGCCCCTCATGGTGTGGGGGGCTTCTTGTGAGGCACTGGGCTTGAAATAGTCTTTTCTGTAGAGTGGTACTCTGATGAGCAGGGCTTCAGATCAGCTTTTTCTTGGGTGGAGCTCTGAGGATTTGTGGGGTCCAGATGTTGAAAATGGCAGCCCTCATGGTGTTGGTGTTCCTCTGGCTTCTTGTGAGGCTCTATTGTGATAACAGGCCAGGACTAGAACTTGCCTTCCCTCCCGGGTGCCTCATGATCAACTGAGCACAGGGAGAGCCGATAGCAGCTCTGCTGCTGTGTCTGAGTCCAAAGGAAATTAAAATGGATATAAATTAAAAGGTGTCTCGTCTTTCTTTTGGTGAGAAGGAAGCTTTTTCCATAATATATTGTTACAATCTTATATATTAACAATTATCCATTATTTACTGGATTAATAAATTGTGGATCTTTGAGCAACACTTGTTTTATGGGGTCATATCTTTTTGGGGAGCTGCTGGGAAGCCCAAAAGTATCAGGACAGAAGTTCTCTTCTACCTCCAAAGCCACCGGGAACGAATGAAAACTCACGAGTCCGACACAGTTCTAAAAGATTTTTAATAATACAAAAAGCTCTAGCACCACAATCCAATATAATGGAAGACCTCTAGCTCTGGTCAGAACTTAGACCATACGTGAGGACCCAAGTCTCCTACAAAAGAGGGTTCCATCAGAGAGAGTCCCAGCAAAGTGGATCCTACCAGAGAGAAGTCCCACCAAAGAGGGGGCATTTATCCATTTCTTCTCTATAGACATAATGCATGCAACCTACATTTTAAGAAAGGAGGAGGGGTATGAAAATAGCTTAACATATGAAAACTATTTTCATATTTCATAAAATGGAAATAGCCATTTCCAAAATATAGCATGAATGAGTCATGTCACTTTAAAAAAACGGCGGGATTTTCCAAAACAGTATGTCTACAAAGGTCTTAAAATAGTCCTTACATAGTTTGCTTTAGCTTCTGGTGTTTCTTGACACCTACCTACTCATACTCAGAATCTGGGTTTTTTTCCCCCTCAGAGGTGCTAGAATAAGCCAAAAAGCTGGGCAAACTTGACTCTGCTGTATATTCTTGCTCAGACCATAACCTTAACCATCCCAGTTGCTTAGCACTGCTTTGCTTCATATCTTATTTATGCCCTATCACATTTCCCATGGTAAGTGTTACAGGCTTCTCTTATCTAAGAAGTAGTTGTTTATCATTTACATGTACATCATCTTAAATGCTTAAGTTTCATCAGTAAATGCTCTAGATGAGAGCCTTCTACTGAGAATATACCACCTACGGCAGAGCCTGGCAAACTACCGGGTTTATTATTTGTTATGCCAAAAACTAGTAACAATTATGGACCTCAATTCCACGACCTGAAGAACAGTTTGAGCCTGTCCCTGGAGCAAGCAGATGCCCTTGGGTTACAATTGCTTGTGACAGGACGTATGGAGATGTTACTGGTGCCCACTCGAGCAAATCAATGAACAGTGGGAAGTCAGTGATTCAGTACATCATCTTATTTCTAATTCTCCACCCCATGCCCCTCGCTGAGAATCACAGATATAGGAGCAGCCAGGTTCGTCCCCTGTCTTGTGATGATGCCAGAAATTAAGCCTATGAAATTTTGTGGTCAGGCACCTTACACCACTAAACATTCTTTCATGTCCTTCATTTAATCTTCTAACAATTCTGTGAGAAAATGTCTTATTGAAGTCTACTGGGGCTGTGACCCATGTGATGGAGCATTTATATTGCATGTACAAAGCTCTGGGTTCCAACCCCAACACCACATGCCACCTCAACCCCACAGCCTGACTACTGTAGGTATCACCCTGGTGGCCTCTGAGCATTTTCAGGAGTGCCGTCTTCCAAATCAAAAAAAGAGTATACCGTGTCAGACTCTGTGTACTTACTTTTTAACCTCTTGCTTGGCACAGAGTAGATACATAATTACTAAAAAAAATATGAGGGTGGGTGGGGTCTGATGGCCAATTCCAGTAACATGTCTGAGAACCAAGATTCTGCCCCTTTTCCTTTCTCAGTTTTTTTTTTCTTTTTTGGGTCACACCCAGCGATGCTCAGGGGTTTCTCCTGGCTCTGCACTCAGGAATTACTCCTGGTGGTGCTCAGGGGACCATATGGGATGCCGGGGGATCAAACCTGGGCCAGCATGGGCTGGCTTTGTGCAAGGCAAACGCCCCTACCCGCTGGGCTATCACTCTGGCCCCAGTTTTTTTATCCGTATGTAGCAATATATTTTATTACCCTCCATAAAAGCATGTGATAAACTTATACTCAATATGCTAGTGACTAATCAAAAATAATTTTATTGTTTAAAAATTTTTTTTAAATTTATTTATTATTTATTTTTTTGGCAATTACTAAAATGTTCATGTTTGGGTTTCAGTCATACAGTGTTCCAGCACCCATCCCTCCACCAGTGCCCACCTCCCACCACCAATGTCCCCGATACCCTTCCACCTTCCCTAGTCTGCCTCCGTGGCAGGTTCTCCATCTCTTTTTTTCTCTTTCTCTCTCTCTCACTCTCTCTCTTCCCTCTCTTACATGTTGTGAATTGTAATAGATTTTCGACAATTATTGGCCTACTGTTCCTTTCTCTGTTTGCTCCCACACATTTGTGGTAGTTTCCACCTTTGGCAAGACCTCCTGATCCACATTTCACCTGATCTTGGATATTGGTATCATAATATATATATATGTATATATATTTATGTCATACAAATAAAGTGCAGTCATTCTATATCTGTCTCTCTCCTTCTAACTAATTTCACTCAACATGATCCTCTCCATGTCCATCCATTTATAGGCAAATTTCATAACTTCATTTTTTCCTAAACGCTGCATAGTATTCTATTGTGTAGATGTGCCAAAGTTTCTTTATTCAGTTATAAATTTTCGGGCACTCTGGTTGTTTCCAGATTCTGGCTATTGTGAATAATGCTGCTATGAATATGAAAGTAGGGATGGTGTTTACGCTGCGTGTTTTTGGCATCCCAGGGTATATTCCCAGTATTCCCAGGAGTGGTATGGCTGGGTCAAATGGGAGTTCAATTTCTAGCCTTTGGAGGAATGTCCATATTGTTTTCCAGAAAGGCTGTACCAGCCGGCATTCCCACCAACAATGGATGAGTGTCCCCTTTTCCCGCATCCACACCAGCACTTTGTTGTTGTTGCTCTTTTGGATATGTGCCAGTCTCTGTAGTGTAAAATGATATCTCATTGTTGTTTAGATTTGCATCTCTCTGATGATTAATAATGGTGTGCATTTTTTCATATGTCTTTTGGCCATTCGAACTTCTTCCTTGCTGAAGTTTCTGTTCATTTCTTCTCCCCATTTTTTGGGGGTTGGTTGTTTTCTTCTTGTAAAGTTCTACCAGTGCCTGATAGATCCTGGATATTAACCTCTTATCAGATGGGTATTGGGTGAATATTCTTTACCATTCTGTGGACTGTCTTTGTATCTTGGTCACTGTTTCTTCTGAAGAGCAGAAGCTTTTTAGCTTCATGTAGTCCCATATGTTTATCTTTTCTTCTAGCTGTTTTGTTAGTGGTGTTTCTTTTTTGAAGATGTCTTTAGTTTCAATGTCGTGGAGGGTTTTTCCTATAATTTCTTCGATGTGCTTTACGGATTCTGGACTGATATGGAGATCTTTAATCCATTTTGATCTGATTTTTTTGCATGGTGATAGACAGAGGTCTAAATTCATTTTTTTACATGTAGCTGCCCAGTTTTCCCAGCACCACTTGTTAAAGAGGCTTTCCTTGCTCCATTTCGTACTTTTTGCTCCTTTATTGAAGATTAATTGTTCATGTATTTGAGGCTGGTTGTCAGGATACTCAACTCTATTCCATAGGTCCACAGGTCTGTTTTTATTCCAATACCATACTGTTTTAATTACCACTGCTTTGTAGTAGAGTAGAAGTTGGGAAAGGTGATGCCTCCCATCTTCTTTTTCCCAAGGATTACTTTAGCTATCCGTGGGGGTTTATTATTCCATATAAATTTCAGGAGTGTTTGGTCAATTTCTTTGAAGAATGTCATGGGTATCCTTACAGGGATGGCATTGAATCTGTATAAAGGTCTAGGGAGTATTACCATTTTGACTACATTGATTCTCCTGATCCATAAAAAGTCATTTTAAATAAAGCCTATTTACAAAGTTGAAACATGCCTGATCTCATATTTCTCAGTTTCTTAAGCACAGAACTTCTTTTAAATACTGATCAGATAACTTTTAATGTACTGAGAAAAGAAAGACTATGCTGAAAGTGCCCTCACTTTGGACTGAAAAAACTACAGTTTGGGTCCTGGGAGTCCTATGGACAAAACATGAGTGAGCACTGGCTACTAAGTGTCCAAGCCCAAAGCTTAGTTTATGTGGACCATGGTCATTTGAAAAACATAAACAAAGAAAAATTAATCTTAGGATTCATCATACCTCTTTTCTCATCTCTGCTGACTGCTTTTCTTTTCTTTTCTTTCTTTTCTTTTCTTTTTTTTTTTTTTTTTGCTTTTTTGGGTCATACCCGGCAATGCTCAGGAGTTACTCCTGGCTCTGCACTCAGGAATTACTCTGGCGGTGCTCGGGGAACCATATGGGATGCCGAATCGGCACAGGCCGGATGCGTGCAAGGCAAACGCCCCTGCCCGTTGGTCTATTGCTCCGGCCCCCTGACTGCTTTTCTTCTCATCTAAGAGTTAGCCACTCAAAACCTCATTTGCTCTTTAGCTCAACCTTTTCTGCCCCTCAAAATTGTGCAGTGTTGGGCCTGACTGACAGTATCGCAGTTAGGGTGTTTGCTTTGAATGCAGCCAACCTGGATTTGATCCCTGGCAACCGAGAAATTTTCCTGAGCACTGCCAGTAATGATTCCTGAGCAGAGCTAGGAATAAGCCCTGAGCACTTCCAGGTATGACCCAAACAAAACAAAATGTGGGGCTAGGAGTGCCGTTTGTCACTTGGACTAATTTCCCAAGCACAGAGCCAGGAGTCACCCCTGAACATCACATCACTGGGTGTGACCCAAAAACCTAAAATAAAATGTGCAGTAGTGAGATTTTCAGTTAGTCTTCTACTATCCTGAGGCTTTGTTTTATTTTGGTTTTGCTAAGAGTTATGATGAAATCCCTGAAGAAGCAAGTAAATCCTCCCTTAACATGGCTCCCTTTCAACTTACTGCTCTTTGTGACTTTCTCTGCTGCATTTCTCAGACGTAGTTTCATCTCTGCTTTCAACACCACATGGTCATCATCACCATCATCTCCCATTGTTTTTCTTCCTCCTCAAATAAATAAAAGTTTGACTTCTTTCTTATTGGACCTTTCCTAAGGTAGGTCATAAGTGATCACTCACTGCCTCTCTTCTCTGTATAGGCCTTTTCTAACTTTCACCATTATTACAGACATTTCATCTTCTAACAATTAAGTGTATTCTAGGAGTCGTTTTCCAGGGTCATGTTTCCAGAGCTGATCTCACCCAAGAGCTTTGGACACAACCATAAATTATAAACCTGCACCCAAATCTCACCCTGTCACCATGAGACCACGTGTCTTAAATGTAATTGCTTTTTAATTTATTAACCTGCTCTAGGCAGGTTATCAAGGCATCGAAAATCAGATGGGCTGGACATGTAATGTGATTTGGAGACAACCGCTGGACTAGAGCCATTACCGACTGGATCCCACGGGATGTCAAAAGATCACGTGGCCGCCCACCTACAAGATGGTCAGACTTCCTTGTCAAGACCCTGAAGGAACGGTTTGAGGCTCTTCATATTCCTGAATCAACCAGATGCCATTGGGCTACATTGGCACGTGATAGGGTCCAATGGAAATGTTACTGGCGCCTGCTTGAGCAAATCGATGAATAACGGGATTCAAGTGCTCAAGTGATCAACCTGCTCTAAATTTCCTATTACATTCTCAAGTAGGTCATGAGTGACCACTCACTGCCTCTCTTCTCAGTATATGCCTTTACCTTTCACCATTATTACCCTGTTCTCTACTGGGGCTAGGCTATTGCTCTATTCTCCTTTCCTCCTCCTCAGTACATGACCATGCACCTTTCTCTCTTTCCCTATCCAGGAAGGTACCAGTTTCTTTCCAGTCCCACTGCCAACATGGACCACTTAGCATTGGAGGAAGCTATTGGACTGTTATTGCCATCAACCACAAGCATTTGTTTGTGTCTCTGTCTCCAGTTTTTTCAACCAATCCTGCACAGTTTTTCTGAATGAATTATAAATATGTAATCTAAATCTGTCTTCATTTAAGTGTGTCAGTATCACACTCTCTCCATAGGATAATATCTGCATACTATAATAGAGTCATAAAATCACCATTTAATTTTCCCTAAATGTTGCCAAACATGCGTCTTGATCTTTGCCAATTTTGTCTGAGAAAACTTCCCACCTTTAATATCTAAGTCTGCCTTCTAAGTTGGACATTATTCATACTTCCTTCTTTTCCCATCCTTTCTAGATCCAGTATTTATGATCTAGTAGTTCTTTAATCTATATTTTTTACTTTTTTAGTTTGTGATAATGTGGGGGTGGGGTGGGATATGCCTGATACTGCTCAGGGCTTACTCCTAACTATGTGCTTAGGGGACCATTTGTGGTGCCAGAGGATTGAAATCAGGTCAGCTGTATGCAAAGCAAATACCTTACCCACTATATTATTCTGCTCCAGTTTGTTTTAAATTTTAGTGCTGGTTTTGCTTATGTATACATGTATGTACATGTACTATAAATATATGCATATACAATGATTGCAATATACAGCTATATTCGTGACTTTTCTTTTTCTTTTTTTTTGGCTTTTTTTGGGTCACACCCGGCGATGCTCAGGGGTTTCTCCTGGCTCTGCACTCAGGAATCACTCCTGGCGGTGCTCGGGGACCATATGGGATGCCGGGGATCGAACCCGGGCCGTCATGGGCAGGCCACGTGCAAGGCAAACGCCCTACCCACTGGACTATTGCTCCAGCCCCTCGTGACTTTTCTTATGATGAAAAACTTTTTGGCTACCAACCTTTTAGCTACCAACCTCACAAACAATTAGTAATATTATAATATTATAGAGGAAGCAGGGAACAATGATTATAGGTGATTATATCAAACAATGGAAAGCAGAGAGGTGACAGGCAACCAGGAACTTTGTGGACTGTGTAGACAGTGAGTGATGGCAGGCGACTAGTTAGGGACTCTCCTTTCTGACAGTTCAGTCATTTCATGCACACACACACACACCACACACACACACACACACACACACTGATTCATTTCTTTGAGAATTGTAGGAAGCAAACAGATACAGGAAAGCATGAAAGTCAGGCATTGGTAAAAGACACTTAACGAGTAGCTGAGACACTGGGTTGTCTCGGAGACTTGTGTTGTGAAAACGTTCCCTTTGGGCGGGTACAATCACCCACTGTGCTAAGAGGTGCTGCTGAGGGGAAGGATGGATGAGCCACGGACACCTCTGAGGTGTCTCAAAGCCTCATCTCATTTTTGCACCCTAAGCCAAGTACCAAAGACAAGAAGGCCAGGAAGGGAGAAGGCCCCATAAGGAAATGGAGCTGCTCTGTAACTAACTGCAAAAAGTTCGGCTCTACCACTGCTCAAACATCAATCAAACGAGGGGGTATGGTGATGGGTTGAGAAACACTTTATTAATGGCCAGCTCACCAGCAGGAACATGGAGGCTCAGGTCCTCAAAGGCACCATCTTGTCTTTGTGGTCACAAGAAGCAATATAGTAGGAATAGAAAACACAGGAGCACCTTTTATAGGAAGGACAGGCTACAATCTGGTAGGTGCCAGGGTCATCCACCGAGTCACTCAGGTGATCTTCTGGGGCAGGCTTTTTGTCCGTTCTCATATCCCCTGAGAAAAGATCGGTGCACATTCTCCACATTTTGAGCTATCCCTAACCAATCTCCTGGTTTCTAAGATTGAATTCAACTCTTAGCATCATTGTGCTGGCTTCAGTCCTAGACTGCAGAGCATACCTGATCAGCACCAGGTCCTTCTCCCTTCCTGGCCTTGTCTTTTTTTTTTAAATTTTTTATTATACCACCGTGAAACATACAATTACAAAAGGTTTTCATAATTGGTTCTTGGTAATACAGTATTCCAGCACCCATCCCTCCACCAGTGCCTCATTTCCACCACCAGTGTACCCCTCCCCTCCCATCCCCCCAGGCCGCCTTAATCGCAGGTACCCCAGTTGCCTCTCTTTTCTCTCTCTATCTCTCTCTCTGTCTCTGCATCTCTCTCCCTCTTATTTTACACATTGTGGCTAGCCCTGCAGATATTTAGAGTTTATCACTTAAGTCTTTGTGTATATTCAGTGGTGAGTTTTAATCTGCCATTACCATTTCCCATATTTATTAAAACACTGGTATCTATTTATGTCGTATTAATGAATGCAGTCATTCTATATCTGTCCTTTTCCTTCTGACTAATTTCACTCAGCGTGGTAGTCTCCATGTCCATCCATTTGCAGGTAAAACGTGAGAAGAATTAAAAGAAGCAAGTGCTGTATTTTTTAGAGACAGAGAAAGATCAGGAGCTAGAGTGAGGCTCAGGGTAGGAGACTTAAGCACAGGGGATTCATGGAGGATTCGCCTGTAAAGGAGAATGAAGACAAGAGCAGGAGGAGATGTGATAAGCCTTCAGCACACAGGCTTTAGGAGACAGGATGCTTTGCAACAAGGAAGGATGGTGAAGGATGCAGGCGGCCACAGCTCTGCTTCCCATTCTATCTTCACTCTGTCTGGAGTTCAAAGACAAGGGGCTCAGCTGCTTCTAATAGGGCCCATTTCACACTACAGCCTGGGGGACACCAGCCTAAGGGTCCAGCTGCCCCGAGAAGGGCTCAGTGGGTTTTCCATCCTCAGTAGCAGCTCACATTTATAACCCCCTACATCACCTCCACAGGACTTCTGGGAGTAGCATTCGATAGTGGTTGCACCCACGCGTGTGTATGACTGCAGGGGACCCTAGCCAGGAGCCAGGTTCTGTAGATCCACCTCTAGCCTCCATTTGGCCACCAAGCGAGAGAAGCTTGTGGCTCAAAGTCCTGGCACTGGTCGGGTCTGGCTCAACAAGCACCATGTTCTGTGTCCAAGGAGCCTGGTGGGGACTCCTCAAGGGTGGTCTGGGGTGAGGGGTGTTGTAAAATACCCTACAAAGTCAGGGAGGCACCCCAGGGGTGGACACAGCCCCAGATCCCTTGGCTGAGGGGAGCCACCCACTAGGGACGCCAGAGGAGAAGGGACGTGAGCCGCTGCTGAGGCCCACCTCCCTTCCAGTTCCTAACTCTCTCTCTCATCCCCACTTTCTAATCTACCCCCACTGAGCTCCAAGCTGCCCTCCAGGGCTCACAGCCCTAGTAACAGCAGGGGGTGAGTCGGTGAGTCGGGGTGGCTGTGAGGCCAGGCGTCGCAGCAGATCTGGGGAATGGGGCAGGGGTGACTCTGGTGTAGGGGGCAGGTGACTGAGGCTCGCCCCTGTCTTAAGCATCCCTGGGAAGGAGCTGGGGGGCCACAGAGATGAGTGGACCCTCAGCCACATGCCTGCTGGCCCTCCTGGAGGCCAAGGTCACATTCTCTTTGTTCTTGTTTCCTGGCACTGCCCACAGCTCTTGGCCTTGACAGCTCATCTGTCCTTGGCCTTTATAGCCTGGCATCTCTTGTACCTACCCTTGCCTGCCTGGAACAATGACTGGTGCTGGGGCAGG